>JBBPBX010038704.1:0-30257 GCA_038048925.1 Garcialebias charrua
GGAGGGGCATACGCAACGTTGCATGTGCAATTACACTGCCTGGCCCCCCAAAAAGTTGCCACCTGGATTTAGCTAAACTAACAAATATGAGCCTCTTATTGGATAATAATTGCATGAGCGATTATCTTTCAGTTGGTAACAAGTTATTTAACCTCAACTGGTGCAATGAGTTTCTTCTCATTTCTTCAACAACCATGTTGAAAGACACATCGCGTGTTGTTGAAAAGATGACATGTGGTCTGATGAGTCCAGATTTACCCTGTTCCAGAGTGATGGGAGCATCAGGGTAAGAAGAGAGGCAGGTGAAGTGATGCACCCATCATGCCTAGTCATCAATGGAAGATCTTGGTGAAAAATTAATGCAACACTGGATGGAAATAGATCTTGTGACATTGCAGAAGTTTATCGAAACAATGACACAGATAATGCATGCATCAAAGATAAAGGCGGTCCAATGAAATATTTTTTTCATTCAACCTTTATTTAAAGGGGACCAAAGATGCAAAATTCACTTTTTAATGTTTTTTTTTTAACTCAACTTTGGTTATGTACTTCTTAAAAAACAGTCCTAGGGCCAAAAAAAATGCACCCAGTGGTATATTTACTCCAGCCCCTCACCTAGCAACCCCTGGTGATGCTCCACCCACTTCAGTATAAAAGACGTCACAGTTGTTTTTTCTGAGTTCATCTCAGAGTTCGATGTTTCGTTGTTGTTAAAATGCAGTACCGCTAATAACTAATTATCTATCAGTAAAAACGAAAAAACTTATTTACGGGCTCTTAAATCAACTGGACGACTGCTCACGGACCATATCCGGTCCGCGCCGGATGTGGTCCGTCAAAAAAAGCGGTCCCCGCTAGAGAGAGCGTGTATAGCAGTTAGCAGCCAGTGTGTTACTCTGCAGCCTTATTGATTGTTTTCGAAGAGTCAGACGAAGAGTTTTTAACATGGAGGGTGAACTTATGGATGTTTCTCAGCGGCCTACGCGACGCGTCAGCGCCTCATTTGCCCTGCCCAAAATGGCGTCTGCCTCTGGGTCTGACTCAGGGTCCCCTTTGGAGGGCGGAGTTAATGTAAACAGATTTTTGAAGGGCGTGGCCTTATCATAAACAGCTCGTTCAGAACGGAAGTCAGAAAAGGCACAACTAGAAAGAGGATATTTTATTATCTAAGAATTATTTTGTGCATTAAATTGAATGAACATGGTCTGGATAGCCCACAGACATACCATAAAAATTTATAGGACCAATATTTGGTCTCCTTTAAACAGATAAGTTACATTGAGCCTCGAAGACTCATTTACAAGTGAGATCTGTTGGACAGACAATAAAAGGGGTGAAAAATGACACAGGATTTTTTTTGTCTCCAAACCCTAACCCATTTTTGACCTCTGCTTGAAGGTAAAAAATGTGGTAATAAAAAAAATCTTGCACGTAATGACGCCGACATTACGCAGAGGGCGGGGGAGGGGACTCGAAGGCAGTGAGAAAGCCAGCCCATAAAGGCACTGCAGAGTTCAGATAGAATCACTCAGTTCATATACAGTAGTTCCCTTTGGAGATCTGTGCACATTCATGGGGGGGAAGCTTCCGAGGACGGCCAGAGGCGAATCCAGAGTCCTGAAATGATGACAGAATCTTTATTCAGCTGGGCTCCTCTGAAAAGTCAGTGGAATTCCTCAGCAGAAGGTTTGGGAGGGTGAGAGCGTCAAGTTTACAAAACTTCTGCAGGCATGTTGAGATAAGACGGCCTGTCAAGGTCAGTCGGGGAGCCGAATTTCAGATAAACACCATTGTTTTGGGGACAGGCAGAACTTTAATGACATCTACCTTCAGTCTGTGTCGGTCCACTTGCTTCCGAAATGTCCAAATTAAAATGACCACATCAATAGAACGTGCCTGAGAGAATCCCCAAGATCTAATCAATTCAGCCAAAAGTCTGGTTTCTCGAGACATGAACCAAGCCATCATGTAAGGCAGGCAGCCTGACCAGGTCTAGATTAGCCGCAAACGTCTTCCTTTTATGTTGATAGACCAGTAACTAGCCAAGTCCAAAAAGCAGGAACCAGTTGTCATAAATCCAATTAAGTATGTGTCCTTAAGATCCACAGATGACAGCAGAGATAGAAACGTCATCAAGTCTTCCAAGTCGATGAGAAATCCAGATGTGTGCAGGCCAACAGGGCAAATCGGCTTGCCTACATCCTGTCTTCTCTTTGAAGAAATGTTATCAGTTGTGTTGAGGGACCAACTGACCAAATTGAAGTCCATAGTTATGATTTTTAAGATTTTGTAGAAGAGAGGCTCTCGGACAGTTTCACAGACAAGACAAAGCAAAAGCAAAGCGGAGACCAAGAAGAGACGTCCGCCCTTGAGAAGAGCAAGGGTTGAATTTAGCACAGGGATAAATCAAACCAGAGATTCTCTCTGATCAAGGTCTGGACTCTGACTGAGCCATTTAACAACTGGTCCTCCTGAAACCACCGGAAACCCTCCTGAACCCCCCGTCTAAGTCTAAGTCTCAAATCTTTGGAAGACTCAGCAGTTTTCCCTCAAGATTGTTTTTGTATTTAGCACAGGAATTAAACTTCTCCATCTGTTTAAGCATCAGCTGCGATGGATTTCCATCATCTGTAAAAATAAATAAGGGGGGTGGGGGTTGACCGTGTGTGTTGTGGTCTTTTTTAATGTCATCAAATTCAATTAATGACGTCAATGAGAGGAGACGTCCGCCCTTAAGAAGAGCAAGTGTTGAAGTGATGTTAGTTTATGACTTTTAATGTTGGTGGCAACTTTTTTTTGGCCAGGCAGTGTATATCACAGCCATACAGGTTGTTGTAATTGAGCACTCTGGATTTGGGCAAAGTAAGGTTTCTGAATTCGCAGATGGCTTTACCGCAGTCGATAGTAGCAGCTTTATGTGCTTAAGGACATGTAGCTGGTATTAATATTTTCTCATAATTTTGTGCATTGTATTAAATTTCCGAAATATCCCGTTGGGTTGCTACAATCATGAATCTCCAATATATATTACTGGATTGCCATGTTGGCATCAAGACATTTTTATGCCCCGAGCAGAACATGGTGCAGTGTAAACAAACATGCGGTAAACCTACACATAGCACCCAGCAATTTACTATAAACTTTATAAATGATGACAACACGTTTACTCTGGACTCCAAAGTCTCAGAATGGCAATACAGATTATTTTTGTTTCAAACATCGTCCACTGGATGACGCATGTCTCTTTGATTCTAAACCAGCATTTGTGTGTGTACATATAAAACATTGAGTAGTGTACCAAAGCAAGCAAAAAAAGCAAGCGCTGAATCGGTGACTGTCTTAAAATGCACGGACATGTTGGGAGAAATTTGTGTATTTTCATCCACAAAAATTACCATAACATCATTATTTCTCAACCATTTTTAACAAAGTTGGTATTTAATGTATTGTCAGAATTTCTTTATTTGTCACTCGTACCACATGTGGTACATGTGGTGGAACGAAACGGTGTACACAAGGTCCCAGTTACTGTACATCCAACAAAAGTATAAAATGTAAAATAAAAACTGTAATACGATCTCTATGAACTAAGAAAACTGTAACTAAAAATATGGTAAGCACTAGTAGCACTAGTGGTACTTGGCTTCAATAAAATGAGTTTACCTGTAAATATAATTTGGGAATTTGAATAATGCAAATAAATAAAAAGTGAAGCACATAAAAGTGAAGCACAAAATTTGCACCAATTTGTGATTTAAATTAGATATTTATTCTTAATTCCCACAATTCAGATCATTTGCATTTTCCTCAGGTTTATATAATTTGAACCATAGTACAACATATAAAAATTGAGCTAAAAATAGCTAGCGTACTTTAAGCTTTTCTACAGGATGAAGCCATACAAGAAATTGACACGCATTGTTTTTGTTGACACTGCTCAGTGCATCATAATGGCACCTGCGTGCACACATCGTTATGCAGAGCAACCAACTGACGACGTCAAAGCCAGTAATATGTAGTGATGACATTGATGAATAGAAATATTCATGTTCCTTTTGGCTAAGTACAAAAGAAAATGTGATGCTTTTACAACAATATGAATAATTGTCCCTTTTCATGCTCGTAAAGAAAGTGAAATATATAAAGTCTGTAACTGAGATGGACATTCAGTCGAACGAGTTCTGATGTGTTCTTCCTTTGTCAGTTCTGAGTAGAACATCTGTACAGTGTAAAGCAAACATTCAGTAAATTTGATGCACTCTTTGTTTATCTTTTATTTTCCAACTCCAAGCTAGCTATCTGAATCCACGCTGCTTGATTACACGCTGTAATCAACACTAAGGCGTCACACTTGAAGGGGCCACGGGGCCAAAGTACGGTCGGCTCGCTCATTCTTTATTTCTTCACAGTTGAACCAATTATCCGCCTCGCAGCTGTCAAAACCAGCTGATGCAGCAGCTGAATCGAAGGTAATTTGTAGTGTAGTACCTGTGGAGAGCCGTTTGAAAGGCTGCCACTAGTTTTCTGCCAAGTAGGGGAGCAGGATCTGTGTGTGTGTGTGTGTGTGTTTGTGTGTGGTAGCTGACAAGGTGGAGGCTGAGTCAACATCTAAACACAGATGAGGAGCTACTGCCTAAACATCGTCTTAGTCATCAGGGATAGATATCAGCACAGACTTCCTCGTGGCCGGTGAGGCCTTTCACTATCGACGCTTGGACTCAAATTTCTGCGAAGTTGTCATTCAAACAATTAATCTTTCCTTTTGTTGGTGGTGTTCTACGTCAGCTGTGTCAGAGTGAATTCCTGGTTCATCATTCTGCGTTCTTCTCCTTCAGGGGCGTTTGGCTACCATTTGTGTTTTTACACTCGGGCTGCTGATGTGCATGACGCTGTTTGTGTTTATACTCCTGGACTTTGTAAGAGACTTTCAGGGCTTGTCTAAATCCGCAATGTTTTCAGGAATGTGCAGTCAGAAGGAAAGTAATACCTCTTTATATCCAGCTCCTTGTGTTCGGTCAGGTGTTTGAAGGTAACTTGATTTCTTGTTTTTCTTGTTTTTACACTTGTAATTATACTTTTTTCTTTATTTTGGCTGCTCCTTTCTTCAAGGGTCGCCGCAGCGAGTTAACTTGCATGAAGACTTGCCAATTGTTTTTACTCTGGATGTCCTTCCTGACATAACCACAGACCACCGAGCTACCACAGCCCTCTGTGTGGAGCAGAGAGCTGCCATTTTAGGGTACCCAGGGAAGCAGATGATGGGGGTTAAGGGCCTTGCTTAAGGGCCCAGAGTGGAGAAAATGAGGGTGGAGGCAGGCGTGGGTGCTTCACCTATCCCACCCACATTTTGATGTCGTTGGTACGGGGAGTTGCACCTGCGACCTTCCGACCACACCTAACCTCTGCACCACCACTCTTGTAATTATACATACAAAATTAAAATGTTTTACTCACCAGGACAACATGTGGAAAAGCTTTTACTTTAAAGATATCCTCCTTTTCCCATTTTGGTATTGAAGCACATTATCAGAAGGATTGCAAAAAAATAAGAGTTGGTATTTTAAATATTTTGTCTAGAACTGAACTTAAATATGCCACCAACACGTCTTCCATGGAGGAAGCTGAGTTGGGGGACTTTGGAGTTGGTCTGTCCACAACCGTGACTGAGGTTGTCAAGGTACAGTAGTCCTTGTTTATTGCGATAAGTGAAAAAAAGCAAAGTACGGAGACAGTAGTCCAAGTTTAAGTACAGTAAACTATGTCATAACATGTGCCAGGCTGCAATCACACTCATCACCTGTCACTCTCAATCAATTTAAATACTGTAACATTTTAAATAAACAATCCATGGCTCATCCATCAATCAGCCAATTGTGTCCTGTCCAATCTTACTTTGAAAAACCACGATATAGCGAATCCGCGAAAAACGAACCGCGAAGTAGCGAGGGACTATTGTAATTAAAAAGCTCCGAGTTGGCAGGGCTCCGGGGGTGGATGAGTTTTGCCCTGATTTCCTTAAGACTCTGGATGTTGTGGGGCTTGACACGCCTTTGCAACGTTGCGTTGACATCTGGGGCAGTGACATTGGATTGGCAGACTAGGGTGGTGGTTCACCTCTTCAAAAAGGGGACTGGAGGCTGTGCTCCAATTAATAGGGGCATCACTCTCCTTAGCCTCCCTGGTAAGATCTATTCAGGGGTACTAGAGAAGCAAGTCCGATCGTTGGTTTAAGCTCGGATCCAGGAGGAACAATGCGTCCTGGTCGTGGAACACTGGACCAACTCTTTACATTCACTAGGGTCTTCGAGGGGTCGTGGAAGTTTGCCCATCCAGTCTACATGTGTTTTGTGGACTTGGAGAATGCATTTTACCATGTTCCTTGGGGTACACTGTGGGAGGTGCTCCGTGAGTATGGGATTGGGGGTCCGTTGTTACGGGCTGTTCAGTCCCTATACAAGCGATGCGAGAGATTGGTTCGTATTGCTGGTAGTAAGTTGGACCCTTTCAAGGTGGGAGTTGGACTTTGCCAGGGCTGCCCGTTGTCACGGATTCTGTTCATAATTTTTATGGACAGAATTTCTCAGTGCAGCCGAGAGGCTGAAGGGATTCTGGTTCGGTGGCTTCAGGATTCCATCTCTGGTCTTTACAGAGGATGTGGTCCTGTCGGTGTCATTGTGCCTTGATCTTCAGCTCTCACTGGTGTGATTCGCAGTCGACTGTGAAGTGGCTGGGATGAGAATCAGCACCTCCAATAAGCCATGGTCCTCAAACGGAAAAGGGTGGATTGCTCTTGGGGATGAGGGTGAGGTTCTACCTCAAATGGAGAAGTTCAAGTATCTTGGAGTTTTGTTCATGAGTTAGGGAAGAATGGTGCGTGCGATGGATTGGTGCAGCTTCTGTAGTATTGTGGATTCTGTACTGGTCTATTGTGGTGAAGAGAGAGCTGAGCTGTAAGGCAAAGCTCTCTGTTTACGGGTCAGTCTACATTCCTACCCTCACCTATGGTCATGAACTCTGGGTAGTGACCAAAAGAATGAGATTGCAGATAGAGATGGTTGAAATGAGTTTCCTCCGCAGGGTAGCTGGACTCTCCCTTAGAGATAGGGTGAGAAGTTCAGTTATCAGGGAAAGACTCAAGAGTAGAACTGCTGCTCCTCCACATTGAGAGAAGCCAGTTGAGGTGGTTTGGGCATCTGGTAAGGATGCTCCCTGGGCATCTCCCTAGGGAGGTGCTTTGGGCATGTCCATTTGGGAGGAGTCCCCGGGGAAGACCCAGGACACATTGGAGAGACTGTCTCTCGGTTGGCCTGGGTACGTCTTCGAGTTCTCCCAGAAGAGCTGGAAGAGGTGGCTGTGGAAAGAGATCTCTGTACCTCCCTGCTCAAGCTGCTGCTCCCACGACCCAACTTCAGAACAAGAGGAAGATGATGGATGGCTGGATGAATGAATGGATGAACTTAAATACCTTAATGTAAATTATTTTTTACTTCTGGTTGACAGTGTTTCTTTGATCACCTGCTGCCATGAAAGTTGGCCTGATAGCAGAATATCCCATCCATCCATCCATCCATTGTCTTCCGCTTATCTGGGGTCGGGTCGTGGGGGTAGCAGCCTAAGTAAGGAGGCCCAGACAAACTCATTTCAGCCGCTTGTATCCGAGATCTCGTTCTTTCGGTCACAACCCAAAGCTCATGACCATAGATGAGGGTGGGAACGTAGATCGATCGGTAAATTGAGAGCTTTGCCTTTTGACTTAGCTCTCTCTTCACCACTACAGACCGGTACAGCAGAATATCCCATGAACCAATATACATTTTTATGAAACTCTAGAAAAGCAGTCATTAAATGTACATCTTCCACTGGCTAAACTTTGAAGTCGGCTTCATTCAAGACAGCTGCCACAACTATTCAACTTTAGCAAACGCATAAATACCTTTAAGTCCGTTAGTTTTAAAGACGTCAAGCTAAAATTTGGTTTGGTAGTAGTTGAGAGTTATGCTTGACATAGGCACCACGAGCCAACAGACTGCATAGATCTTTCTTTAAAATTTAACCTGCAAGGCTGTGGACGATATGTAAATCTCAAGGGATGATCATTTTTATCATTTAATGTTTTACTCTGTGGGATTTGTTCCATCAAGATGGCTCGCCTGAGATCTCTGTCAATAATAATCACAACTAGTAGAGAATAATTTATTAAGCTGTAAATTACACTATACTTTTTATATCATAAATGCACCATTAGAACATTGGATTTTCATAAAACCAGCAACATTCTTTCTTTTTAAAAAACATTTCCTATGAGATGTTTGTTTTAAAGATTTTCCATTAGAAATAAAAGAATAATGTGGCCCAATGTCAGCCTAATACAGTACAACCGATCACTCTCAGGGCAAGTTCATCAATTATTTTAGGTCCAGTTCCTCTACTGCTGCTGCTTGTTGTCGATCTGAATGTATTGACTGCTAACACAGTGTCAGAGTAAATAAAGACTAATCAGAAGGATGAAGGAAGTGGCATTTGAACCGTTTCCATCATCTTCTACAGACCCGTGTGTTTGTGACACTGTGCTCCTCTCGTTTCTCTAAGGCCAGACAATAATCAAAGGTCACGCTCCAGCTACTACATCATGATGCGGGACGTGATTTGATGGCACTGCGAAATGCAAACCTCCACGGAAAACTGTGCTGAGTCGTTAGATCTACTTGGCTGGACAAGCCAAATCATACAAATCATATAGGTCTCCAAAATATGGATGTATGGATTAAAGAATGCAGAAGAACGTGTGATAAATATCCTTTATTTAGGTTCTTGACTAATGAGAAAACTTTAAACCCAACGTTCGAAAAGATGCACAAGCAGGCAGAAATGCAATGCAGAAATTGTTGACGAGATATTTTGCCAACACTAGACAAGTGAACGCAGATGCAGGAAAATTTTTATCGTCCTTTCACCTTCAGCAGCGGGTCATAAAATGAAAGTTACATCAGACAGTAAAATGCTGGACGCTTTATAATAACGGTGTTGGTCTTCACAAAAACAGATGATATAAAATTGTCAATAAATCAACAATACTCTAGAAGAACGTCATGTGTTCCTCTGAGGAACCTGCCAGAGGGGTGAGCTGTTCACGTACCGCAGGTTCTGGTGATCAATTGTTTTCTGAAGGCAGCGTGAATGGAGGCAATCCAGCCACAAATGGGCAAAAAGTGCAGCTTTATTTCCAAATGAAACTATTGAGTTTCATGGAATGAAATTTATTCTTTCATCACAGCTTGAAGGTGTTTTTTTGAAGCTCGAAGCGTTTCTCAGCTGAATGAAACAGTAGACCCGAAAACTATCGGACAACACTAGCAATAACTTTTTCCTTTTGTAAAGTAGGTCAGATACGGGAAACTGGAAACTTGTAGTACAATTTAAATGTTAGATTCATCAAGAGCAATTATTTTAATCAGAACAGCTGCACATTTACACTTTTCTTCTTTTTTTTTTTTTGTAATTGGTGCAATTGTAAGGAAAAAGCCAAGGAAAACACAAAATACTGCAACGTTTCCAGGAAATATACTATACATTTTCTAATTAGTACTCCCACCTCTCTAACTTTTGTCCTAGGTTCTGATTCTGATTGAGATTTATTTTTGACCATTTTGAGCATGGAAGTCTGCTAACCATGAACCTGATTGGGTATTGTGAGTAAAAAAGCATTTGATGTTTTTCGAATCTTGGAAAAATACAAGGTCACTCTGTTGCATCATTAGCTCTAGTAGCTCTGACCCTTCAACTTGAGGTGAAATTACCAACTCACAAACTCACGCAACCGGTTTTCTACATCGGTAAGTGTTTTTGTGCTCGTACACCTGATGTAACAATTCTCATGTCTGTTTCTGACACGTTAAGATCATCTGGACAGTGGAGCTTTGATCGTTGACTGCAGAGTCAATAACGGATGGTATAAAGAGTGACTGATGGCTTGCAAATGCTGCAGGCCAGCAGTCACTCTTTCAGGGATGAAGATGGGATACATAGGCCTGTCATGATAAACAAATCAATTAATCGCATGATGAATAAATATTATCGACCTCATTTCCATTTACCGACTTTTTTGTACTGGACACTGGATGACAAAAAGGTCAACTCCGTTCTTCACGTTCGCATTTTTGGATCGTTAAAAGCAGCTAAGCTGAGGAGCTAAGCTATGAGCTAAGCTAACAGGCCGACCTCGGAATAAACCTCCATCTCGTCGAGCTCCAAAATTCACCGTTGAAACCTGTGCCTTCGTCTAAAAAGTTATTTTTCTCTGCAAAAAGAAGCTGAGAACTTGTTTACTAATTTTTTATTAAAAGCTTTGTGTGAAAAATGCTATGATAAAGAGCTCAAATCCTCGAGCGTCCGCGATGTCAGCCCATGTCACGTCAAGGGGCCTCCCTCCCATTTTTCTTAAAGAGACACGCTGCTCAACTATCCAACCTTTGGTTCAAACTGTCTTATACTGTTGCCAGTTGTCAAAAAAGGTACTACACTCCAAACAAATCAAAATTTATTCTAAAATTTGACAGTTAATTATCGTTAAATTTCAAACAATATTATTGTTTATTGCAAAAATTTCGGAGACAATTAACCGCCCAGCAAAATGTGTTATTATGACAGACCTATGTGCACATCCTTGATAGAGAGGAACATTGGTTTGAGAGAGGAGTGAAGAAAGCAATCTTTGTGAAGATATAACACTTGATGACCAGCAAAGCTTTTATAAAAGCATTTTTTTTAAAGAGGGGCAGACATATTCTGTCAGATTAACATCCTCACTGTGTGGAAATAAATTATACATGCAAACATAACATAATTATCATGTACATTTAGTAAATGCTGTTCATTAAGACAGTATTTCTGACATTAGGCCTGTTTCAGGTTTGTTAATAAGCACTTTTTTATGGTCTGATTACACACAAAGATAAATTCTGAGCTGAGTGGAAATTTATTGAGAAAACAATTGAATTAATTTCCAGTATTTTATATTTCCAGCATCTGTTTTTCTCCCCACGTCTGTGTGTCCATAAACAGATGTAAAGAGATGCATAAAGATAAATTAACTGCACCTTAATGCTGTTATGAATTTGCATATTAACGTTTGACATCATTACATTTTTAACATCTTTAGCTAAATTCAATGGAAAATTAAGTTGACTTAACTGGAAAAAGTCCCAAATACTGTAAATATAATTCCACCTGTCTCAGCTTTTATTATGCTGCAATAATAGTTCAGATAGCTATCATTAATTTAAATAACCTTTTATTTCTTGTACAGTGAATGAAAATAATTATTTTCTGCATTGATTTTAAATTATTTGACTATTTGCTGACAGAGTGGACACATAATGTCACTGCTCAGGTGTTATTGTTCATTAACAAAGTTTAAAAAATGAACAAATGAATGAAATTCACATCAGTATTGTTATGTATGGTCAATTAATGGATGTGTTTTCACAAGTTCTTATACATGCCGGGTGTATTATTCGTTTTAGAAATTAGACTTTTGTATCTGTAGTAAAACACTGAAATATTAATGAGACAGAAACTGCAACTTGGCCGTTGGTTGGCAGTCCTTTGTGCAAAAAAAAGGGGGTTGTTTTTAACATTTTAGTGCTGTTCCTGTTAAAAACAACAACAATCAAATTAGATTAAATTAGAATAATAGTGTCACAAAATGAAAAACAGAAATACACAAATTAAATGAGACCAGTCATGAAGTACAACGTTGCCATTAAAAAAGTTTTATTGAAAACAAGCTGTGTAAATGAGTCTGTTTCTGACTTCTGCTTTGATTACAGCCAGTGGAATTAATTTAATCGATTAAAACCAACGCTGACACCACAGACAGCGCATATGTAATTCACAAAGGTGGGCACAGACCGCTAGGGGAGCGCTAAATCGCTATTCCGCTTACAGTGGACCTAAACTTTTTGTCAGCGTTTTTGTGAATTGACTAACTTTTATAATTCATAAGCGGATTTCTGCTATTTTTATTTAAAATGCAGTACCGCTAATAACTAATTATCTATCAGTAAAAACCAATAAACTTATTTACAAGCTCATAATGCTGCTTGTTTTACCTTTTTCCCTACCGTAAACAGCAGAGAGGAGGAGGGTGTGAGGGTGAGGGAGGGTTGGAGGGGGGAGGGAGCAGAGGGGGGGATCTACCATGTAGGTAAATGCCTGGGGATCCCATCAGCATGAGGCCCCGGCCCCGCCGCGCCCCGGCCAGTCACCTAATTCCTAACATTGATCCTGCTTGTTAATCTACATTTAACATAAAAATAATTATAGTTACGATGAAAACAATCATTAAATAAGCAATTTAAAAAACGGTTGATTTCATTATCCCCCTACTAAAAATGGACTATTCCATCTCGACAGCTTCCGGGTTAGAGGTGAACTCAGAGGCTAATTCCGTGGCTAGCTGTTTGTGCTGGGTACTTGGACAAATCCTTAGAATACCCAGCTGTTTCAAGCCAAATTAACGCGGCCGGGGGATTCTATTTTGTGTTCTGTGTATACCACGCGACGGTGAGTCGTTATTTTCATGTATTTTTATTACTTTTCATTAAATCTGTTGAGTACCTATAGACGCTAACTGTCTGCCGGTTGGTTGTGGGTTACTAATGGAAATCCTTAGAAAACCCAGCTGTTTCAAGCCAAATTAACGTGGCCGAAGGATTTTATTGTGCGTTTTGTGTCGACCATTCGACGGCGAGTCGTTAGTTTTATGTATTTGGGTTACTTTCATCATGTATAAATGCCGTGGCGACACACCCGTGTATTTGAGATTTAAACGTGGTGTTGACCGATGCTGCCTTTTTGGGTGAGCAGGTACTCATCGATCTGTTCACCAAATATAACACACCCATCCCCTCCAGTGCAGCTGGAGATGAGCACAGAAGAACAGTCAGAGTAGCCTGAAGTTGAGGAAGGGCAGGGAATAAAACTGTTACACTAAGTGACTAAAAACATTTTTTTTCTATTTCTCATGTTTTATAATCAAAAAAGGCGTTCAATACAAGATCAACTGGACTTTATTTGTTGCAGAAAACGTTTCACCCTTTATCCAAAAGGCTTTTTCAATCCAGAATGGCAGCTGTAAGACTGAGAAGAAGTTTTATACTAATAAAACGCATAAAACTTCAGTCTCACAGCTGCCATTCTGAACGTTTTCTGCAACAAATAAAGTCCAGTTGATCTTGTATTGAACGCCTTTTTTGATTTTATCATGTCCTGGACGACTGAGAATTTTCACCAGCTTATGTTTTATAGGCATTTTGTTGTGTATATACTTTTTATATTTTTATATATTTGTTTAATCACATTGTGTTTATTTACTCATGGCCACCACAATTTTTGAGTAGATGTGTTTTTTCAGTAATACAGTAAAATAGTGTCTGGAAATGTTTTTTTATTTCTTCTTTATTTCTTTCCAAAGAAAATCAAGGTTTTCATGCATGCACATGACATGTGCACAGAAATTAACAAGCACAAATTCACAGCTTTTTCATTTTGTGGCTTAAAAATAAATCATTAAATAATAAACAATAAACTTTATTTGTATAGCACCTTCGTCATCTGTATACCCATAATGCATTGCAGGGCACTTCAGTTTTCCAGAAAACAGTTAAAAATAAGTTTATCGATGCATTTTTAATGAAAAATCTACAATAAACAAACAAAAAAAGGACAAAGAAGCAGTCGAAAAGCATTCCACACATTAAACAACTTTTAAAATTTTGGACCCTGAGTGAAAGTTGTATTTTAATAGATGACACCCGGAGCGAATCGCTGTTAAAAAGTAGGGCAAGGTGAGGTGTATATTAGTTTATACGCCTGTAGTTGGCAGTGTGGTGCAGATATTGCAAAACGTTGCTGGCTACAAATTGTTGAATATAAATAGCGGATTAGATTAGCTTCCCCTAATTTTGATAAGGCCTTTGTGCATTTGAAATTGTGGACCTAAAAAAATTAATAAGCGTTTTAGAAATTGTGGAACTAATTTTTTAATTAGCGGTGCCCAGCTTTGGTAATTCATCTTAAAAGAGACTTTTCAGACTGTTGGTCCTTTAACTGTTTTTGGGCTACCACTTGTTTATTGTGTACAAAGTAAGTTCTTAAATCCACTTTTTGAGGTACTTGTCTGGGCTTTGGTTCCTATTTCTACTGAGGTCAGGTGCAGTAACTTTGTATGATCAAATTTCAGATCAGACTCATACAAAAGTTTGAAATGACCAGATTGCCTTATCTAATGGAAACATGAAATTTTGGAAGTAATAACATAAGATCTTCTGACTGGTGAGGGTAAATATTAGGGATGAGGGTAAATATGGAACAGTCTTAGTTGTTCCGTCTAATTCTGATTATTGATCAAATCTTAAGTTTGGCCAATTCCATTTAAACTTTTCAATTTAACTAAGAGAAAGTGGAATTGGCCAAATTTAGTATCATTAAAATATTTATTTAGGATTAAAAATTAAATCATCCATCCATTATCTTCCGCTTGTTCTGGAGTCTGGTCACAGGGTAGCAGCTCGAACAGGGAGGTCCAGACATCTCTGTCCACAGCCACCTCTTCCAGCTCTTTTGGGAGTACGGTACCCAGACGTAGTCTCAGTATGTCCTGGGTCTTACCAGGGGTCTCCTCCCAGTCAGACATGCCCAAAACACCTAGGGAGATGCCCAAGGAACATCCTTATCAGATGCCCGAACCACCTCAACTGGCTCCTCTCGATGTGGAGGAGCAGCGGTTCTACTCCGAGTCTCTCCTGATAACTGAACTTTTCACTCTATCTCTAAGAGAGAGTCCAGCTACCCTGCGGAGGAAACTCATTTCCACCTGTATCCACGATCTCGTTCTTTCAGTCACTACCCAGAGCTCATGACCATAGGTGAGGGTAAGAACGTAGAATGACCGATAAACAGAGAGCATCACCTTACAGCTCAGCTCTTTCTCTCTCTTCACCACAATTGTTTAAATAATTAAAAACTATTTTATATAAAATATATTTTAAAGGGGACCACACATGCAAAATTCACTTTTTAATGTTTTTTTTTACTCAACTTTGGGTATGTACTTCATAAAAAAACAGTCCTAAGGCCAAAGAAATGCACCCAGTGGTTTATTTACTCTAAGTAGATTTATTTGTCTGTGATAAAAACGGTTCGTTTCTCACTTCCTGCGGTTTGTGACGTCACAAACCGCAGCCAATCTGCCACAACCCACCCCAACATGAGTCCAGCCCCTCACCTAGCAACCCCTGGTTAGGCTCAACCCACTTCTGTATTAAACACATGACTGTTGTTTTTCATGATTTCATCTCATCTTTTGTTTATATGTTCTTAATTTCATGTGTACAGCACTTTGTTGCAGCTGTGTTTTTTTTTAAATGGCTTTATAAATAAAGTATAATTGTTATTTTTATGTTTTAGTTCAATTTTTAGTGTATTTGCGATCGCTCCCAACGCGCAGCCGGCAAAAATTAAACGAGCGGACCCCCGGCGTAGGGACCGGCGGCAACGGGACCCTCTTCTGGCGCGATGGAGCGGAGCTTCAACTGTACAGCCTCGCTGCAGCCTCGCAGCAGCGAGGACCTTCTCCTTACGGATTAATTTACGGGAGACACTTGGTGAACTTTGTGTTGTCTTGACTGGAACAGCGATAACTCCCAAAATCTCCGCGTGCAACGAGCGGAGCTGGCGAACACCGGAAGAGGAACAAGCTAACATTAGCATCGGATTCGGGTGGTCTAATGCTAAAAGGAGCAGCAAATTGCGGCGCGCTCAGACGGGTTTCGGTAAGTTATCTTAAGCTAGCACTAACAGTAAGTCAAATGAGTAATAAAAAAAGAGCTAATTTTAAAACAACAACACATTACAGATACTGGCTGTTACAGAGGGCGTAAACAGATCGTTGAAGGGCGTGGACTTCAGAACTTGTATCAGAAACCGGTCGTTCAAAACGAAAGTTAAAAATGGCAGAATTAAAAAGGGTATAATTAATTATCTAAGAATTATTTTGTGTATTAAAATGAATTAATATTGTCAAGATAGCACACAGACATAACATAAACATTTTAAAGACCTATATGTGGTCCCCTTTAATGTAGGTTTACATTTTTGCTAATTTTTCTAAACTTCTTCGCGGTTAAGCAAAAAACGATTTAATTCATGAAAATACAATTATCTAATCAAATTTTTCTAAATTTTTGTCACCAGGCAGAAACATGTTTCAAGGTTTGTTGTCGTTGGCTAGGACTTTGCCGTCAGGAGAGAAGGCTGAACTCAGTGAAAGTTTCAGTGAAATTTGAGATGGCCTATTCAAGGCCAAGTGGGGAAGTCAAATTCAGATATTTGTTTTGGGACAGGCCGACTCTGCTTGATTTTTTTGTCTGCCTTCATAGTTCTGCTGGCACGTCTCAATGGCGACTCCAAACAGCCAAATGTTGTGGTCGCTCCGCTGGTTCGTGCTTGTAGCTTCAGCAAGGTCATGCAAGCGAGTTCCAGAAGCTGCAAGTGTCCGGTGCTTCTCAGAAATCGCATCCAGCTTACAGTTAATCTCGCAAAGCGTCTGAGTCTGAAGTACGGCACATTCCTTCATACAAGGCAGGCAGCCTCACAATTGCCAGAACTGCTGCTGACATCTTACGAATTTGTCAATATGCCATATACTCGTCAATTCCAAAAACCAGAAATCCTGTTATCATGAATCCAATTATGTATGCGTCTTCTATATCCTCATTGGACAATACGAACAAAGACCATCTTCCACTGCCCCCAGGAATCCATAGTGTATCCAGCTGCTAGTGTCCCTTCAGGGCATGAGGGTTCTCCTTCGCCCCGTTTTCTCGTCAAGAACATTTTATCAATTGCGTTGAGAGACCAGACATGAAAATTACATGAAAATTAACCAATCGCAATGTTGATGTAGAGTGGGTGTGGCCAAAACCCAAGGCTCTGAGCCTTCGGGAAGGCCTTGCAGGTGTTCTTTTTTTTTTTCTTTTTTTTTTAAAATCTTGTCAAAATTTAAAATGCATTCACTTGCAACCTTTAAATTCAAAATTACACACTTGAATTGTAGTTGCTCTAAAACTGAAATAAATATCCCATTTAGGTTTACATTTACAGAATTTTAAATATTACGGTACAGTTTTCATTTTTACAGAAACCGTAGATTGTGAGTTTACTGTTAATTTTCAGTCTGAATTATTGAAATTACATGTTGGACTTGAAAGCAAGAGACTGGGTGAGCCATAGGAGCTGCTGGGTAGTATTGGGACAGAAATGGGTGCACGTTTTCAGGTTATGTGTTCAGATGGGTTGTCTGTGTTGGGTGTTCTGTGCAGCGTGTTGGCATTTATGTTCAGGCTGTTGTAAGTGACTGACACCAGGTCAGATGTTGTATCTGATGTATAAAAAGGGAACACACTAGAGAGTTTCTTTCTCATGTAACTGGCAGTAAGATAATGTAATCGGTATAGCGGACATTGGCCATTCCATCAAAATAACTCACCGAAGGTGCTGTTTTTGTATGACAACCCAGTGACAAGGATGTCTGCAGCGGCAGCACAATGTGATGGTCACGTGTCCCTACCTGATCTCACGGCACAGAGGAAAATTCATAATGTCGGCAGTGTGGAAGGTTTTTTTCGTTGAGGACGTCTGGACTACGTTGAGCCTTGTTACATCGTCCCCAGTCAGAGATATTTTTCCAACATAATCTTACAAGCTGTCATTTCTGTCATCATTGAGGAGCTAATAGCCGATAGCACTTGGGTGAGTTTTACCACAGACATTTGGACATCATGTTAGCCTTGTTAGCATGATTAGTCTTCCAGCACAATGGATATAAGAACTTTGAACTTAAAAAGTCTGTCCTTCATGCACAAGAGTGCAGAGGATCCCACACTGCAGCTAGAAACCTGGAACAAGCCTCGACAAGTGAGACAGCATCACAGGCGACTAATGCTAATAAATAACATTTAACACATTTCATTCAATATAAGTTAAAGTGCTATGCATATCATATGGCTGTTACTGAATATATGTCACCAGCTCTTACATCTGTGACACAATTTTTGTAGCAAATAAGCCTGAATAAGAGGGATATGTTCTGACAAAGGAAAATATATAAAGTATCAGTATCGATTATCGGCCAAATAAGTTTTAACATATCTGATATTGGCCAAAAATCGAATACAGTATTGTTGTATCCCTAGTAATCAAACTGTGACTTTGTTGCGTCTTCAACAGAAGCATCATGTTGCTACAATATTAGAGCCTAGCTCTTATAGTCATGGATTGCCTCTACTATTTATACTAAATTTACAGTAAAAAGTTTTCACATATTCTCACAAACATCATTAACCTTCCTCTATTTTTCAGGAGTAATCCACAAATGCATTGTATTCTCTGTTGAATGGGGGTATAAAGTGTTAGCATTCTTTAGAATTTTTCTGTTTTAGTAAAGCAATGATACAATGACCACATACACGCAGACATCTGGTTTTGGTATTCAGAACAGTTAGCATGGTTAGCATCACTAACTTTTACAGTAGTGTAAATGCTGCCCCATTTGGCTCGAAGTTGTCCAACTGATGGCTAGGCCTGTCACAATAACAAATTTTGCTGGGCTATTAATTGTCTCAGAAATTATTGTGATAAACGATAATTTTGTGTGAAATTTTACAATAATTACTCATTACTGTATTGTCAAATTTAAGAAGGTGTTGGTTAATTTGTTTTGAGTGTAGTACCTTTTTTGACCACCGGATGGCAATATAAGACCGTTTGAATCGAAGGATGGTGAGGAAGCGAGCAGCGTTAAAAATGGGAGGGAGGCCCCTTGACGTGACACGGACTGCCTCTCTTTCCTTTTTTCGGTTCTCAGAATGGCGGACGCTCGGTGTGGTTTGAGCTCTTAAGCATAACATTTTTCACACAAAGATTTTAATAAAAAAATAGTAAACAAGTTCTCAGCTTCTTTTTGCATGGAAAAATAACTTTTTACACGAAGGCACAGGTTTCAACCATGAATTTTGGAGCTTCGACAATACGGCCTGTTAGCTTAGCTCGTAGCTTAGCTTCTCAGCTTAACTGCTTTTAACCATCCAAAAACATAATTTTGGATGGTTAAAATGGATTTTAAAGTACGGTAAACGGAAATGGAGGGGTCAGTGAAGAGCACCAGAATTGAGCCTTTTTTTCATCCAGTGTCTTCAGTAAAAAGAGAGAGACATGAAGAAACAATAAAGCTGTTAAATGAAAATTAGGTTGATTATTTTAATTCATCATGCTATTAATTGATTTATTGTTAATAGTGACAGGCCTACGGATGGCCAACATTTCCAAATCCAACGTATCCTAAGAAAGACAGAGGTTGAAAGCTTAAAATAATAAAATAGAGCTACTTTTCTGTAATCTATTGTCATCTGAAGACACTTTGCTCCTAAAGGAATCAAAACTTTTATTGTCACCTGCTTAACACCTGCTGGGGCCGAGATGGTGTAGAGGCAGGGCAGCCGGCTCAGGACCAGAAGGTCTCGGGTTCGATCCCCGGACACGGCATATCTCGTTGTGTCCCTGGGCAAGATACTTAACCCCGAGTTGCTCCCAGTAGGACAGGCAGCGCCTTGCAAGGCAGTCTACCGCTACCGGTGTATGAATGTGTGTATGAATGGGTGGATGGTTGGTACTGTGAAGCGTTTTGGGGCCCCTCAAAAGGGGCTGGAAAGTGCTATAAGTAAGCTCCATTTACCATTTAATAGAAAGTGTCAGCCTATGTGAACAGCCGGTGTACCTCAGTAGAAAATACAATTTCACCTTCCGACTTTCTGACTTAGATTTTACTAACCTTACAGATAGTACCTACAGCCAACTCATTCTGCTTCCTTCAGTGTAAACTTCCACACCAACATGTGCTGCCACATATTTCCCACTTTGCTATGGTGCGTTGACTGAGTTATACGTGTTGAATCAAACAATCGAGCTGAAAACGGTCTGATTCCCATCACCAGCTGATTGATTGGTTCATCACTAATAAATGTGCTGCTCTGAACAACGAGAAAGTAAGACATTGCTTAGTTTTAGCAAGTTTTCCTGTGCTACCAATTTGTGTACTTAATTAATGTATTTTTTTTAAGGGTTTGAATCGTCATCAATCACGCACCTTGAATATTCTGAAGTAACATCCATTTTCTTTGAACAGAAGTAACGAAATAAATACATATGTATTTAAAAAAAAACATTTTTATATTAAATTTTTCTTCATGACTTTTTTCTTTATTTCAAAACAAAAGTGGTATTGGGATGAAGTGCTAGAAACCATTTCTTTCAGGCGTCACCCTGTTCAGAAAACAAATAATGAGTTCATAATTATTTTAGAGTCGAAGAAAGTAAAATGGTTGATCCACTGTGAGAGGGTGCCATTTATATGACTGTGCTGAATACAGCATCTCAGACTGAGGAAGTCTTTCGGACGAAAGACGAAACGTTTCTACAATTTTTTTTGCTTTGTTTTGTTTAGTTTTTTTGAATGTCCAGAGGACCAGACTTAACTTTTTTAGATTTTTCTACCTGGATTATTGAGCAATGAGCATGCATCAGGGTAAAGTAAAATGGCTTTTGGAGAAAGTGCCAGAGTTTCTCACAGCAAACATTACTGCTTATACAGGCACCATGGGCTGAATCTGCATTTAAAAGCAATGATTCACAGGCAGAGCACTGGTGAGTGTTCGCATGCGGATCGTTGCAGTCGTGCGGCCTGCAGTCGATGATGTTCCAGTTTGTTTGAAGCCGAGCAGTGAGCGGTATTAAATGAGTGCAGTCCTGCAGTCGTGTCCAGTTGCACTTACTCGTGCAAAAAAAAAAAGGCAGATTGATAATTTCTGAGTCAGCGTTTTGAGTGCTCGGCGTACCCTCTGTTCTTTTCCGCCCTCACAACAGGAAACGGGCTGTCCACATTGCAACAGATACTGTATCTGAGCCACAGGAAGAGGGGGGTGAGTATATCCCCCCCACCCCTGTCACATTCTCTGAGATAAGGGTACAGGGTGGAGACATTGGTTTGACAGGAAAGCTTTGGTTTGGGGTTGTATCGGGAGTGAAGTCTTAATTCTACCACTGCAGATTTGGCTCCTCTTGGACATGGGAGGAAGCAACCGCACAGCTTGTGAAGGCCTTACTATGGAATAATACTTCCATTGGGATTTAGCCTTTCATGCATTATTTAAAAGGCTTTGGGAATGCATCTCAGTGAGCCTCGGTGGACTGTGTTTCTACGCAATGCAGGAGAAAACCGTTTCACTTGAGTTTTGCGTTCCATTCAAGTGCCTATCATCATAAAAATGATAGACAAGGGGGGAGTGAAGTGAATGTTCAGAGTTGACAGCTCGGGCGAAAAGCCTTTTCGCATTGTGCTGGAATCTAAATTAATTAGTACTTCATGGTTTTCTTTCAGATTTGGGGAGCTTTATAAGTTTCAACTTCTGTCAATGCAGCTGATGATGTTTACTGCTTTTTGTGCGAACTTGCAGAAAACTGCAAAATCTTTTTGGGGAATACCCATGGTGAGGTACAATTCGCACCAAATGGTAGAATAAAGCAGCATCTTAGTGAACATCTGAAGAGACATTTTCTGAGGGATTACAGTATACTACTGTATATGGACAATATCTAATTTGTTGGCGCTTCATTTCCAGGAGTCCTGAAGTGACCACAAAACAAACAAACTAAGAACCCAACTGATCCAGCAGCAGCTCAGAAGGGCAACGAGTGACGTTCCACATGACTAACAACGACTGATGAAACATCAGGCTGTGTGAAACGTAGCGGACAGTCCATTTGTCTTCCGATTGCAGTATCAGAATACTAAAACACACTCTGGTGTGCACAGTGCTGGTATTAATGATAGTATTAGTGGTTTGCAGTGGTCTTTACACAACTGCATGGAGCCACTCCTCTTTTGAATGTGCACGACTGCGTGATGATCTGTTTAAAAGACAGGCGTATTGCTCAGCTAAAGATTTATGATGTATAATTCCACGTTGATCATTTCCCCCCCAGTAATGCATGTCTGCTCAGCAATAAGTAGCTTCAGTATTCGCAGTTGTAGCTGAACTGCAGTACAGTATATGCATCTGTGGAAATCATCCTCCCGTTGCATTAAATCAATGCATCTTTCCACAGTCCTGATTAGATTTGCTCTAATGAATCCACCGGTTTTGTTCTACGTTTTGTGGAAACTATAAAAAGGTGTTCTGGGTGTGTTAGCCAAATGAAAATGCTTGGATGTGATACTTTGAAATGAGAGCAGAGCTGCAGAGCCTAAAAATAGCCAAGTAAAATAATTTTGAGTTAAGAGAAACAAATAATATTATGGGGGAGAAAAAGAGCTAATACAGCTTTCTGTGTTACAGAGTCATTATTTCCTGGAGAGGGCATTTCTAAACAGAGCCTACAGTGGCTAATGGTAGTCAGTCACTGTATGGTCTTTACCTCATTGTTTTCTCCATGTGAAAAGTGAAAGGAGCCAACAAGGCGGCTCATAAATTCAGCCTGACGCAGCCAGTTTCTTTATTGCTCCTTAGTGCTGTGGTTCGACGAACAGGCTACATTTTGTTTGTGCGCTGTGAAGAGTCAGTGCTTTCCATACTACTGTATTGCAATCTATATCTAAATGTGCCTTTAGAGTTTCATGGCAAAACTGTAGAGCCAAATGTGGACACCAGCTATTAATATGGCGATGTTCACCCGGCCAAAGGTTCAAAAAGTTTTTTCACTTGGAACTGTGAGTTTCTTCATCTAGAATTGTGCTGCTCAAGGTGGCTGCATGTTGGAGTAGCTGTTACTTTCATTCTGGGATTTGGCTTTTGAAAACTTTAATTCCTCTTTTTTTCTGAATGGTTTTTTTTTTGGATGATGCTTCCTCTTGTATTGGATGCTGTGCAGCTGAGAAGGATTTTTACAGAAACCTTTTTCCTTTAGGACATTTGTTATGAAGTGTAACCATGACAACAAGGTGGTTTTTACAACAGGGAACAGCTGATTAAAGAGGAACTAAACCCAAAATTGACTTTTTTTAGCTGATAAACTCCCTAGAATGTGTTTAAAATGTTATCTAGCACTATGGCTGTGTTTATTTTCACATAATTGTGCGTATCTGTGTAAATTGGCAATATTTGGTCTAAAAACGTGTACACGGTAGTTCTATGGGTTGAACTGGTGGATTACACCTTAATTTTCTTATTTGTCCAAACGCTCATGTGTGACATGTCTGCTCATGTGTGATGTCACACAGGTGGTTCAAGCAGAGCCAATCCCCTGCAGAGATGAGAAGTGCATACCTTATATGGAAGTGCTGCATTTCACTCCTGACAAGCGGTTTTATTTTTCTAAAAAAGCTAAGTCTGGTCCTCTGGACATTCAAAAAATAAAACAAAACAAAGCATTTATTTTTATTTTCATTTTTTTAGGCCTTTGGTTTTGGATGGAATGGGTGGAATAGATAAATACATACATGTTTATTCTTTGTTGTTGCTTGGTGTATGTTGTTGGCTAGAGGTTTAATTTGTTTTAGGTTGTTGCAGGTGGAGGCGTGAACAAAAGCACAACTCTACCTCCACCCCTCCTTGTCTCTCGACACGCCTATTTTGAGGGAGATTTTGAAACCGCTTCGGGGGAGGAGTTACCGATCCACAGGGTGTTGAGTTGCTCTTTAACATCTCAAAGCGCAAATATTACCTCAAATACAGCACCAAATCCCAAATGATCTGCAAAGGAGGCACCGTGGAGGCATCTCCGTCTACCTGATGGAGGTGCTCGATTGACTGCTGAGATCCTTGGAGCTGGCAGGAAACGTGGCTCATGACAACAAGAAGACCAGGATTATCTCTTGACACATAATGTTGGTTGTCTGCAATGATGAGGAGCTCAACAAGCTGCTGAGAGGCGTGGCCATCGCTCAGGGAGGAGTTCTGCTCAACGTTCAGGTGGTCCTGCTGCCCACAAGGACTGAGAGGCCTGCTGGGTCCGGGAGGATGGATCGGCATCTGCAGCCAGTTTCTTCAGATCCGCAGCGGACCGCTGGCCATCAGCATATACAGTATAACAACTCAATAAAACCAGGATAAGGAGCTACAACAACATTTATTTTCCCTTTGGGATTAATATATATATATTTATTTTTTATTTTTTATTCAATAACTAAACATTTATATCAGAACGGAGATAATCCAGCCTTTGAAACATTTTAAGACTGTTACTAACACATTGCTAACCTTGTAAATGTCACATTATGAAAAATAATAATTTTTTGTTTGGTTTTATTTATGTTTAACTGTAAGGTAGGGATGTGAACAATAACATATTCAAACTGATTCACTGGCATACACTGCGAGTAACATGAGGAGCAGCAATGTACAGCTTTGAACTTAAATCATGCATCGTCGATGTATTTACGTTTTACAAAAAATAAAATCTGAGTCATGATTAAGTGAAGAGTCTGTCTGCAGGTTTGTTTCTATTGGCATCCATGACATTTAGTAAAATATTCAGGAAAAAATGTTAAAAAGTAAAAAAACACCTAGTTCTGTTTGTGTATGCAGAATAAAGCTCCAATATTCACTTGTTCTATTGGACAATTATTCTTCTGGTGCCACTTCTTACTGCCCAGCAGTATTGATATCTTACTGGTGACATCTACTGTTCAGGAAGAGAACTGTCGCAGCGCTGATATGAACGGGGACAAACACTGAAAGTGTGCTTCACCCTGATCGTGTGGATCAACTCCTATTTCAGGAAGAAACTTGTGTTTTATTTTTTAGAAAGTTGAAAATGCATTTCACATTTTTGAGCATTGTGAAAACATCAGTCAGGTTTAATGAAGTGTTTTAATTTTTTAAATAAGACTTATTTCATGAGCGGCCTTTTTTTTGTTAGGTGGTAAATATTTATTGTTAGCAACTGAAATACCGTAGTTGTGATATTGTTGTGGTGTAATGTGTTGCATCAGTTCATTGAATTGTACCATGTTGTGATGAAAGGCTGAGTTGTGTCATATCATACTGCATCATTTTTTCACCTTGCGTATCTTTAATAGATCAGATTGTTGGCAGCGTATAGAAATTGTTTCAGCCACAGACCAGAGATGTCCCAACGCTGATTTAGGAACCACAATGTCAGTGAAGCACAGCTGACTCAGCTGAAATACATAGCTTGTCAAATGTAAATTCCTCATCCACAAATGTATTCAGAATTGATTTTCTTTTACTCAGTATGTCTTATTAAGTTTCTCTGGGTCCTTACCAGACGATGTGTTTCTTTGTAAACGTTTAAAGATTTTTAAATCTGGTAATTGGTTTTCTGACAGTGTATCACAATTAGTTTTTAGTTGTTATTTTTGCTTTGTATTTCTAGACTTGTGCTTTTAGTAAAAAAAAAGAAAAAAAAGAAACATTTTGAAACATTGATGGTTCACTGCTGTCCTAATTATTCAGTTTGGGTTGTGTGAAGCTGACTTCAAAATGAGAATCACCCAATATTGTTCTTTGAGGAACTACAATTACAAGGTGTGTTTTATTTGCAGATGACACTACTTTTTTATGCTCGGGTAGAGACTTGAATCAGACATTTGAATTAATGAAGATGGAGTTTGACAAAATTCAAACTTGGTTTAAATTAAACACATTTATCACTGAACGTGGAAAAAACTAATAATATGATATGTAGTAAAAAAAAGTCAACTATGGATTTTCTTTTCAAGATTGATGGTGTGGAGATACAAAGAGTGAATGAAGTAAAGTTTTTGGGTGTAATTATCGATGATAAATTGTCATGGAAAAAACATATTAATTTTGTAAGAACTAAAATGTCTAAGTCCATGGCAGTAATATAAAACGAGGGACTTACTGACAGACAAGGCTTTATGTTTACTGTATAATACAATTGTTGTGCCAAATTTAATTTATTGTTTTGGTGTCTGGGGTACAGCTTGTAAAACGGTAACCAAATCTATTTTTATTTTACAAAAAAGCTGTAAGAATTATCTCAAGAAAACATTATTGTCATCCTTCAAGTATTTTATTTTATCAACTGAAATTACTCAAGTTTTATGATTTGGTGGACTACTTTATTCTATTACTAATGTACAGGGCTCAGAATCACAATTTACCATCGAACGTACAAGCGTATTTTGTAAAAAGGAGCAGTTGCTATAATTTAAAAGGAACTGATATTTTTGTTAAGCCAAAGTTTAGAACAAGTTTGCGGGGTAGGTCTACTTTAATGAGGGGAATTGATCTATGGAATGGTTTGAATAATGATATTAAAAATGAGGAATCATTATTTGTATTTAAGAAAAGGATAAAGAATATAATGCTGACGAGATACATTTAAGTTAGTTAATATTAGCGAAAACTATAAAGAATAATTGTGATATGTTTTGGGTTTTGTTGTATTATTTGTGATTATTGCTTGAATTAATTGTTTGGATTGATTTTGTTAAGAAGGGGCAGAATTGCATCTGCTCATACAGACTCATGTTCGTGCTGCTGTTTATAATTATGGTTTTTTTTTCCACTACATTAGAGCTCATTACTAGTTGATGTTTCTCTTAGTTAATTCTAGATGTTATTACGGTTTTTCTCTTGCATTTGTTGTTGGATGTAACTGGGACCCTGTGTACATAATCTCATTTTCATCACATGTACCACATGCGGTGCAAATGACAATAAAGACTCTCTGACTCTCTGACTCTGAATTGATAAGATTTAATTATTCTTCTGCCGCCTTTCATTTTATAGGTATTTTATATTGTTTTTTCTCTTGAAATTGTATTGTTTTTAATGGAAGTGAAATTAATAAATAAACAAACAAACAAACAATTGACTATATTTACAATTGAGCCAATTATCATGAGAGATAATATTAGCAAAACTAATTGTACTTAGTCTTGATGATGTCCATTAAAAGCAAATCACTGCTTGTGATGACAAGATGCCTTGAACATAAGCAGTGCAGTTTTAGGGAAGATAGTTTTGATGCACAGTGGAATACTGATGTATAAATTTGTTAACATCACACCAGAGTCATCGTTGTAATATAAAGTTCTGATGGGTCTCAGGAGAGCAGACGATGGATCAGTTCTGAAGTAAAACACCCTTCAGCAGCAGATAGCTGAACTTTGTATCAGCGGTGTGTAGTTGCTGAATCCAGTCCTGATGGTTATTGAGGTATTTTATGGAGCTGCAGTAACAAAGTCCCGGAGCATTCTACTTTAACAAAATCAATGATCTGGACTTTTCTTTTTCTGTCTTTCAGATTGGAGTGTGACCCCTGCAGAATAGTCAGGTACGTCTGACTGCTTTAATAATCTCGCCTTCTGTCGTACGTTTTACTATGTCCTTCACTTTTTACGTCTGCACCTTTTAGACTAAATAAACTTTCTATTTGTGAGGATCCTCCGCTGAAGGCTACATGTGACGTTGTTTGTGTTACTGGTGCTAGTCAGCTACTGCTGGAAACGGCTCTGTGGAAGGGAAATGAGATTTTGCATCAAGGTCACGTTCCGGTGTTTTTAGTTGTTGGCTGTGGGAGCTTTTAGCTGGAAATTTATCGGAGCGCCTGACACTGTTAAGATTTAAAACTGCAATCTGGATCCATCTGTGCCGTTTGCTGTGAGCACAGCTGAGGAATATGGAGCATGTTCAGAGAAAAGAGAGACTTCTCACACAGGTAAACACTCCTTATCTGCAGTTCTTCTCCCCAGGAATCCACACGGCCTCTGCATCTGGAGTGCTGTGTATTCACAGCACAACGGTGTGTTTAAAAAGTGTAGCACCAGCCGCTTTAAGTTTTAATGGAAAAATGTCCTGGTCAAGTCTTCTGCTTTTGTCAGGTGACTTACTGTGTGTGCTGCAGTTCTCTTAACGTCTCGTTACAAATGATGTGTTTGTGTATCTTTGGCAGGGGCGCTGCTGATTGGCAGTTTAAACTTTGGCCTCGTACCAGGGAGAAAAAAGCACAACGTAGAAGTGAAAATGAAAAATGTGTGTCTAGGATAAAATTAGATCAGATGTAAGAAAATATTTTTCAGCTGTGACAAGAAAACTTTTAGTTAATAACATTTATAGTCGCCCCCTTAAAGGACAACACCCACCGTGACAGTAACAATTCACCATATTGGAGAATTACTGTAGTATTTTATGAATTTTATTTTCATTTTTGCATTTGGGCCAGGCGAGGGTTAAAAAAAAAAAAAAAAAACAACCCACTCCCGAAGGAATCCGGAAACCTGGCCGAAAAGTCCCGAAGGGTCATGCCTTTTGTTACATGATCTCCACCCAGAAGGCAGAACCCACTGAGCAAGGTGACGTCTATACGACGTCTTTTTCAGGTCATTTCTGGACGTCGAAATCAGGTCCCTGGAAGGTCGAAAACGTTACGCCAGATGACGTCTTTTCCCGACGTCTAAAAGACGTCTTTTCCCCGACGTTTAAAAGACGTCTTTTTTCCGACGTCCAACAGACGTCTATATTCCTGACGTCTAAAAAGCGTCTACATTAGACGTCTATATTCCTGACGTCTAAAAGGCGTCTACATTAGACGTCTATCTGACGTCAATAACTTACTGTATTTAGCTTATTCTAATTAGGCTATTATATTTAACTTATTTTAGTCACTTTACATGCTGCTTGTCAAAATCATGCTATGCATATAAAAAGTATAATGAATCTACTTTAAAATTGCGTTGAGGCAAACAAATCTAGGGAAATACATTTGACCATCCGTATCCGCAGCTTTAAAATCCTACAAACAGTTGGATTAAGTTTTACAAATCACTCCATAAATTTTACCTTTATCCTGTTTATTTGACACAATTTAAAGGAACAGCATAACACATAAAATTGAGAATTCCACCTTTGGTAACTTAAAAAAAAAGCTTTACATTACGGAACTTATCAACTGGTGGCAACACAAAATACACAAACAAATCTATAAAAGTACACAGCTCACTTGGGTCTGTACTTCACATAAATTTTTTTTTTTAAATGCCTTCATTCTTTGGCCGTACTTCACATATTATTTTTTTTTTAAATGCCTTCATTCTTTGGCCGTACTTAACATAAACAATAAAAAAAATTTAACATGCCTTCATTTTTGGTCTGTACTTAACAATTTTTTTTTAACATGCCTTCATTTTTCTTTTTGATATAGCAGGCAGTAACAAGAGAAATAAAAAAGCTGTATAAAATTACAGTCCCCTCACCACAAAAATAATCTGTACAAAGTGTGCTGGTCATAATATTTTAAATAAGTTGTTTTATTTCAGGAATTCCATTCAAAAAGTGAAATATTCATTACACACAGACTGATATATTTCAAATGTTTATTTATTTTAATGTTGATGATTAAAACTGACAACCAATGACAACCCTAAATTCAGTATCTCAGAAAATTACACTACTACTTGAGCTCAATAAAAATAAAGTATTTTTATAAATGTTGGCCAACTGAGATGTATGAACATGAAATGTACAATATGTACATCTTTCAATAGTTGGGGCTAAGGACCATGCTACCATGTTAATACTTTTCAGTTGGCCAACATCTATAAAAATCATTTTTTAATTGATCTCAAGTAATGTAATTTACTTATAATGAATTTGGAGTTTTCATTAGTTGTCAGTTATAATCATCAGCATTAAGATTATTTTTAAATATATCAGTCTGTGTGAATGAATATACAGTAATACTGTATAGAAGTTTTACTTTTTGAATGGAATTACTGAAATAAATAACTTTTTCACAATATTCTAATTTTATGCCCAGCACCGATTTGCATCCCCCCCCCAAAAAAGTGTTCCTCAGTTCTGTGTGAGCCCGTATCCTCCACTTCTATGTGGCACGTTTTAAATGTCCTGTGTGACCCTATGTCCTCCACCTCTTTGGGGTGCATTAAATGTCCAGTGTCCACTTCTTTGTGGTGCATTAAATGTCCAGTGTCCACTTCTTCGTGGTGCATTAAATGTCCAGTGTCCACTTCTTCGTGGTGCATTAAATGTCCAGTGTGAAAGCCCCACCTCCACTTCTTTGTGGCACATTTTTTCATTCAACCTTTATTTATACAGGCTAGCCTCGTTGAGCCACGGGGACTCATTTACAAGAGAGACCTGTCTCACTCACACCCAAGGTCATAGAGTCCCCATCAGTCTAACATGCAT
>JBBPBX010038705.1:0-30257 GCA_038048925.1 Garcialebias charrua
TTCATTTACCCTTTATTTATACAGGTAGTCTCATTGAGCCACGACAACTCATTTTCAAGAGAGACCTGTTTAGGGAGCAGATGATGGGGGTTAAGGGCCTTGCTCAGAGGCCTAGAGTGGGGTGAATGAGGGTGGAGGCAGGTGTGGGTGTTTCACCTTTTCCACCCAAATTTTTGGTGTTGTCCGTACCGGGGCTTGAACGGGCGATCTTCCAATCACAGGCCCACCGTCTCTAACCTCTGCGCCACCACTCCCCCCATAAATTGTGAGTTTATGCATCTTAAGCCCTATTCACACAGGATTAGTTTTACCTAGGGACCACATGCAATAAATAAATTACTCCTCGTCTGCTTTTTATGCAGCGCATTCGCACGGGAAAACCGAAGCCTGAGATTTAGCTTAAATTTACGGACATCTTCCGGATATGATGTTAACCCGCTGCATTGTCACGACCGGGCCAGTCCATATAATGTGCTTAATGTGTGGGTCGGGCTGGTCTCAGGCTTTGATATGGTTTTACGAATCAGCACAAAGAAAACTATATAATGCACAATGTAAAATTGTGTTAAACTACTTGTTGAGGAGGAGAAGGTCCGTCCAGCTGGTGTTAGAGGCAAAATAAATAAATAAACAAATAAATAAATAAAAATAAGCCCCATTAAGCTCGGATGGACAACCTGTCAATGGCAACTTGAGCGGCCGCTCTTTCGCTGACCCGCCGGTTGAAATGGACTTGCGACCCGTCCAAGGTGTCCCCCGCCTCTCGCACAGTGATGGTTGGACATGGGCACCAGTGAGTCCCGCTACCCGAAAAGGAAGAAGCGGGTAAATATAATGGATGGATGGATGGATGGATGGATGGATGGATCAGCTGATCATGTGCATGTCTCTGCACCTGCTGTCATTTGCAGTGAATGAAGTAGCAGCATAAAAGCCCAAGTGAAAAAAAAAAAAAAGCTGAAATGAGCATTATTTAAAATAGCCTTGTTCTATATTTTTCCAAATGATTTTGCTTGGAAAACAAAAACAGTCTAATTGTGTATCGGATCCTGCTCATTTCTGTCCAAATAACAGAGATACCTATTTGCACTGGATTAGTATTATCATAGGACCTCGGAGTTAAGCAAAATATAGTTGGTTATTTGCGGATTTGCGGGGGAATTTTTACTTTACAAATTACTGACATGGCCGATTTGCACGGGATTAACAACACAGTCCATCTCTGTAATTATTACAAATAGCATGTGGTCCTTAGGTAAAACTAATCCCGTGCAAATAGGGCTTTAAAGGTTGGTAACAAGGCAGTATTATGTTAAGAAGGGACTTATAAGAACATTTTTCAGACCTAAACGCTGGTTCCCTTTCAGTCTGGTCTCTCGGTGCAACATACTTGCTATGGGAATTGCGCCCCCACGTGATTACCTGAAGGAATATACTCACACCTTTACGGCAAGGGCGTTAACGCCGTGCCAGAGGCCCCGCCCTCTGGGTACTTAAGCGGCTGACGCCCATCCATCTTCCTCTTTTTTGCCCTTCACCTCGCTAAACCTGAACTACCTCTTTGCGGGACTTCTCTGTTGCTTCATCGCTCAACTTCAGGTGAGCTTGCTCCCTGCACAGAGCGCACAGAGAATTATTCCTGCGTATTGCTGGACTAGCGAAAGCTAGTCCGGCACATTTTCTCTTAACCCAGAAGTATTTTCTTCTCCTCTCTCTACAGATTGCTTCACTCGACGGCGCTAACTACGCCACAACAAAAAAGCTACTTTGCTAACTCCTAACGAGCTAGCCAGTGAAAGCGAGGTGACGGAGGAGACATTTCGAGGAAAAAGAAAAAGGATTCTGGAAGGACTCGCTCGCCTTATCTCTGACATGCCTCCGGAGAAATGAAAGCGAAAGGCAAGACTTCCAAGGAAAACCAGCGGGAAGGCGAGCCCAACTTCGCGCGCCTGTCCCAACAAATGCGGTTTCTCCCTCGTGGCGACGGACACCCATGAGGCCTGTCCAGTCTGCCTGGGAATGCTTCACGCAAAAACAGCGCTGGATACGCCCAACTTTTTCCCACATTGCAACCTGATGCTGAATGCGGTTGTTATGTACCCCAGAGTTTTTAATGTGTTTAAAAACAACAGTCTAAGCTGACTGCACCCTCCTGTATGTTTTTTTTTTCTCTGTAACTTGCTGCAGTTTGTTGCAGCCTGCTGGTTCAGGAAGAACTCACCTTTTTTTAACTCAGCCAAGTCCTAATCAAGCTTAATTGAGCAGCACAGGTGTTCACCTGCAGCTCCTGCCTTTATATTTCACAGGCAGTGCTTTGAGCAGTGTGGAGACTTGATGGAGCAGGATCTGGCTTGCTGGTCAAGTGTGGAAGCTGGACTTGTGAACCAAGTCCTGGTTGAAGACACTTTAAAGGTAATTAAACCGAGTGTTGACACACAGTTTTGAGTTGTGTGATAAAACTAACACAGGGAGATCTCCACCCTCTCTGATAGTTAGTGTGTGTGCTCCAGGGGGAGTATAGTGGAGCTGCTTTGAGCTCTAAAAGTGACTCTGGCTGCCTAAAGCAGAGTTTGGTGTAGGTTAAAGCACCTTAAGTGCTAATAGTGATTTAGTTTTGGATTTAGGAGAAGTGTGGTTGTGTTTGAACCTAAAAGGCTTAATTGAGTGACACTGAGGCCAGTGTCTGTTCAGCTGTTCTGAAGGAGGACTGCTGTGGTCCATTGTGAGAGGGACTGTTAATTGCTTTTTTCTCTTTTTGGCTATTTATTTGTACTTTTGATGGGTGAGGTTTGGTAGCCTAGTTTTTGTATTTATTTCGTATTTTTCCTTTTGGTTAAGTGAGGGCCTTATAAATTATAGATAGATCGTCGCCTGGGGGAGAACACTACGGCCCTACCTGGTTGGGTTTGCCTGGGTGGCGTTTTCCTAAGTTTGGCCAGACACACCTATCCATCTTTTCTTTGTACTTTAATTTTCTTTAGTTATTTTTTGGGGTGCTGTTCCAGGAGAAGATGCTCCAGGCCTGGTGGTAGAAGCCAGAAGAGACCTCACCAGCTTGGTCACCCTTAGTTTTAGTTAATAAAATTTCTTTTAAAACTTCTTCTGTGTTCAGTGTACATAAATATGTTTTTGACTGTTTTACGGTCGTAACATATTTAATGGGATGCTTGTCCGAGATTTTGAACAGGACAGGAGCTAGTCTGTTAACCGTTTGGAAGAGGCAGTATTTGATGGGGGCTCACATATGAGCTAGTGTTGTGGTAGAGATAAATTGCTGTGGTGGTGGCTGTTTTGTGGTAGTGTTTTCACTCATAGTTGAGTTGAATCAGCTCAGGGAAGCTGCTGATTTGTTGAGCGCTTACAGCTGTCTGTTTGAAATTGATCGTAGCACACAGTGTTCAATTACAGTCCAGCTGTTTTGATAGTGTTGTATTTTGTAACTCTTTGTAACTGTTTGTGAACATGGAGTTCAGTTTAGACAGTTTTGTAGAGGATCCTACAGTTGAGGCTCTAGCTAACTGCACAAAAGAGCAGTTGTTGTGTGTAGCAGAACATTTTGAAATCACTGTGGATAAACGCACTAGGAGGGAGGCAATAGAAAATGAACTGGTCGCAGGGTTAGCTAGTCTTGGGGTTTTTTCTGCTGCTATGATTGCAGAAAGTCCTGTGAAGACTCCAGCCTCTTATGTTGTAGATAAAAAGGTACGTTTGAAAGAGCTTGAACTGGAAACACGTCGGATAGAGGCTGAGACCAGAAAAGCTGAAATGGAGAATGAAACCATTAGAATGAAAAATGCAGCTGATGCTAAAGCGGTTTTAAAACTTCTTCTGTGTTCAGTGTCCATAAATAAAGTTTTTGACTGTTTTACGGTCGTAACAGCGGTGCTGTGGCACCGGGTTGACCTCGTCGCCAAAGCCATGGGTACTTCAGCAGTACCAGCGGATGCGGACACCACGGAGCCTCTCACTCCAACGCCGGAGCTCGAGAACATGGCTCTACATGACAGCACACAAGTTGAATGGGGTGACAGCCCTGATGTGCTGACTCCTATGGTGGATTTAACAGTCAAATTCGACACTCGAGGCATGATGAACAAGGACGAGATCTCGATTTCAGCCTCGGGCGAATTTTCAGCGGAGGACGTAGACGTGGAACTGGAGGATCAGGGAGAAGAACTCTACCAAACCCCGGTACCTGTGCTCCCAGAAACCGACTTTTCCATCCCTGCTCTGTTCGACCTGTGCCACAGAGCAGCAGACGCCCTGCACATCCCATGGCCCGAGCCTTAGTCTCGCCAACAGGTCACAAGGCTGGCAGGAAATTATTTTTACACGAAGCAGCAGGCCGCCACGAGGCAAAGGATGCCTGTGTTCCCGGACTTCCTCACAGAACTAACTCGCTCCTTGGCTCAACCAAGAGCCCCCATGCTCCTTCCCCTCTCACAGTTCCTCAACGTCGACGGGATGGATGAGGTGGGAATAGCAAACGTGCCTCAGATTGAGGACACACTAGCGTCTCACCTGGCTCCTAAGTCATCCGGGACAAAACCAACTCTCCCCAGCAAGGCTTGTCGAGCTTCAGCGTCTCTACTTGAGAAGTGCTACAGAGCTCAGGGACTCGCGGCGCGCGCCATGAACGCATCCGCATTGATGCAGGCTTACCTAGCGGAAAAGCTGCAGCAGCTGCAGGTAACAACGGACAAGCAGGCTACCGCCGACTTGCTGGATGAAGCCCGTAGGGCAACAGACTTTGTGCTCCGCATGATGGGGACAGCCGCTGTTGCTCAATGCAGGGGCATGGCGGAAGTGGTCATCGCAATTTGCCACCTGTGGATGACTTTAACGGATCTCCCTGAGGGACAAAAGGTACCTTTTCTCCTCCACTTGATAGAGCAGATGGGATTATTTGGTAAAGCTTTGGAGCGAACTCAGACCAATCTGGACCAAAGGCGTAGACAGGCCGAAGCTCTCCGGATGAGCATTCCCTGGAGAACCTTCGCCTCCCCAAGGGCGTCTGCTGGAGGTAAACCTACGCAACCTCGACACCGCTCGGCAACGCGTGCCCCGCCGCAGAAGTGGCCAGCATACGAGGAGGAGCCCCAGCAGAGACCCCCACCAGGCCAACCTCGCACCGAGCACGCATGGAGCAAAAACAGGTTTGTTCCCCGTCAGGCGGTCAGACACAAGGCCTCCTCGTCGAACCGGGACACCAGACAGAAACGTGCCTGATGAACCAGGTCCACGTTCCCACATTACACGATCACCCGCCCACGTGGTACTGGGAATGATCCCTTCATGTCCAGACTTTATTTGTAACATGGTACAAAAAGCTGGTAAATCTATGGCATGCACAAATCATGCTCTCTCTGCTGTGAGTGACATAGAATCATGTACGTCATTGCACATAAGCACGAATAAAGCTCATAAAACAGCCCCTCTCTGTTTTATTGACTCTAAAAAAAAAACAACAACACACAAATAACTTCAGCAGAACAGGTCCCTCTGGCCTGCCAGCCGTCATAAAGGGAGGGGCCAATTTCCTCCCTCCCTCATGGCCCATGGGGTATTAGCCTAATCAATAAACCCTAGCAGGGTGCCTCTGATTCGTCTGCAGTAAACAGACACAGAGGCGTCTGCAAGCACCCCCCACACCCCTCACGGAGACAGGTGAGGAGGGTCACGTGCTCAAGTCCGTACCTCAGGGAGGCATGCCGACAGAATCTAATGACGGGGGGGGGGCACGTCAGATGCCCACAGGCAGCCACAAGCTTCACACCTTCACAGCAGCAATTGTGTTCAAGCTGCTGTGCATATAAACAAATCAGAGTCGAATCAGATCTCTCTTCCTGTTTTTCGAAGGAGACTGGGCTCTCTATCACCAAATAATCTAAAGTCTGCCAAACTAAAAGGAGCATCTCCATGTTTTAACGTTACAGCTGCCCCTTTATTATTAATGAGGGACACGCAATGTCTAAGCAGTGATCAGACAGCATGTGACCTTCCTCTCTGTGCTGATCCAGCTCTGCTCACAAACAAATCTCTCCCTACGGGTGAAACACAAACCACGGTCGGTTTGTCTGGTTCCGACGCTCTGTTAAAGCCAATGACCAGTACATTGGACCATTCCAAAAAACGGATTGGAGTCAGGAAGTCTGCTCGTTTACAAAACTCGCAGTCTCCCAGTCCCATGACCCCAAACTTGGAGGGGGAAAATAGACTTTCTGCTCCAACTCTGCCTAATACGGATGACAGGTTGCATCTGCCCTCGATTACCTTCAAGCAGAGCAACCTGGTGGTAGCACATAGGCAAGAAAGCCCTCTTCCCAACTTGGTTGACCCCCAGGGGTTCACAGCCTCTTGGGCCCTTGGAGGAGAACTAGATGCACCAAATGCTCTTCTTCAGGGCCAAACTATGTCACCAGAAGGAGCAGTCCAGCCGCTTAGGCCAGGAACTGTCAAAATTCCAGCTTGTTGTCAGAAAAGAACAAGCTGATGGCGTCAGGCCTGCCGGAAAATGTGGTAAAAAACATATAAAACGTCCATGCTATGTCAACACAGTCTCTATACGCACAAAAGTGGCATATTTTTGAAGCCTGGTGCTCAGAAAGAAATATTATTTCTTATGCATGCGACTTGGCTCAGCTCCTGACCTTCTTTCAGGACTTACTGGAAAAAGGTCGTTCTTACTCAACGATTAATGTTTTCCTATCAGCTATTTCAGCCTGTCACGAAGGCTGGGGACACAGGACACCTGGAGCGTATCCAATCATAATAAGATTTATAAAAGGTGTGCTTCGGACTAAACCACGCAGCAGGATTCTGACCCCGGTTGGGATCTTGGCCTGGTCTTGGGGGCTCTCTGTGACCACAGATTCGAACCACTGAGTGAGAATAAGATATATTTGTAATCTTATAAAACCGCTCTACTCCTGTCACTTTGCTCGACGAAATGCGTGGGTGACCTCCATGCATTGTCTGTACATCCAATGTGTACCAGATTCGCCCCTGATGGATCAAATGTCACCTTAAGGCCTAATCCCGCATACACTCCCAAGGTCTTGACTTTGAACCACAGGAGTCTAGACTTTGATCTCTCATCCTACCCACCTGCTCCCATCCTCACTCAGGAACAGGAAAGGCTGAAGGCTCTCTGCCCCATGAGAGCTTTACGCACTTACATGCAGAGAACAGCCGAATGGAGAAAAACAAATCAACTGTTCATCTGCTTTGCAGCACCTGCTACCAGAAAGGCCCTATCAAAACAACGCCTTTCACATTGGGTGACTGAGGCCATTAAAAGGGCGTACAGTAGCAAAGGTCAAAAGGCGTTCTCTGGGGTGCACGCTCACTCCACTCGGGGCTTGACCACTTCCTGGTCATTGTTCAAGGGTGTACCAGTTGCAGACATCTGCGCTGCTGCGAACTAGAGCTCATCAAACACTTTTGCAAAGCATTCTTCTTCTTCTTCTTTCGGCTTTTCCCTTTTCAGGGGTCGCCACAGCGAGTCATCCTCCTCCACCTCACTCTGTCCTCGTGCATCCTCTGTCCTCACTCCAACTACCTCCATGTCCTCTCTAACTGCATCCATATATCTCCTCTTTGGCCTCCCTCTTTGTCTTTTTCCTGGCAGCTGCATTTCTAACATCCTTCTACCAATATACCCACTGTCCCTCCTCTGGACATGTCCAAACCATCTCAGTCTGGCCTCCCTAACTTTATCTCCCAGTTGTTCAACATGTGCTGTACCTCTGATGATCTCATTCCTGATCTTATCCATCCTTGTCACTCCTAAGGAGAACCTCAGCATCTTCATTTCTGCCACTTCCAGTTCTTTCTCCTGTCTTTTTGTCAATGCCACTGTCTCCAGACCATACAACATAGCTGGTCTCACCACTGTCTTGTAAACTTTTCCTTTGACCTTTGCTGACACCTTTTTGTCACAAATCACTCCTGAAACTTTTCTCCATCCACTCCATCCTGCCTGGACTCTCTTTTTCACCTCTTTACCACATTCCCCATTTTCCTGGACAGTGGACCCCAAGTACTTGAAGTCCTGCACCTTTGTGACCTCTGCTCCTTGTAGCCTCACTGTTCCACTGGCCTCCCTCTCATTCACACACATGTACTCTGTCTTACTACGGCTGACTTTCATTCCTCTTCTTTCAAGTGCATACCTCCACCTCTCCAAGTTCTCTTCCACCTGTTCCCTATTCTCACCACAGATCACAATGTCATCTGCAAACATCATAGTCCATGGGGATTCCTGCCTGACCTCATCTGTTAGTCGGTCCATCACCAGAGCAAACAAGAAGGGGCTCAGAGCCGATCCTTGATGCAATCCCACCGCCACCTTGAAGCTATCTGTCACTCCCACAGCACATCTCACCACTGTCCTGCTGTCCTCATACATGTCCTGTACCAGTCTAACATACTTTTCTGCCACTCCAGATTTCCTCATGCAATACCACACCTCTTCTCTTGGTACCCTGTCATATGCTTTTTCTAAATCCACAAACACACAATGGAGTTCTTTCTGACCCTCTCTGTACTTCTCTATCAACATCCTCAAAGCAAAGATGGCATCTGTGGTGCTCTTTCTTGGCATGAAACCATACTGCTGCTCACAGATAGTCACCTCTTGTCTAAGCCTTCCTTCCACAACTCTCTCCCAGATCTTCATTGTGTGGCTCATCAACTTAATTCCCCTGTAGTTGCTACAACTCTGTACATCACCCTTGTTCTTAAAAATGGGAACCAGCACACTTCTTCTCCATTCTTCAGGCATTTTCTCACCCTCAAATATTCCATTAAATATTTGAGTCAAAAACCTCACTGCCATCTCTCCAAGACATTTCCAAACCTCCACTGGTATGTCATCAGGTCCTACTGCCTTCCCCTTCTTCATTCTTTTCAGAGCTTTCCGGACTTCACCCTCACTAATCTTTCCCACTTCCTGGTCCACAGTTTCTAGTACCTCCACTCTTCTTTCTCTTTCATTCTCTTCATTCATTAGCTCCTCAAAGTAATCCTTCCATCTTCCCATCACACTCTCCTCACTTGTTAGAACATTCCCATTCCCATCTTTAATAAGCCTAACCTGCTGCACATCCTTTCCAGCCTGATCCCTCTGTCTTGCCAATCGGTACAAGTCCTTCTCGCCCTCTTTAGTGTCCAGTCTCCCATACAACTCATTGTACGCCCTCTGCTTTGCCTTAGCTACTTCCCTCTTTGCTCTATGTCCCATCTCCTTATATTCCTGTCTCCTCTCTTCAGTCCTCTCACTGTCATATTTCTTCTTGGCTAATCTCTTTCTTTGAATGGCGTCCTGCACTTCACTATTCCACCACCAGGTTTCCTTATCATCCATTCTCTGTCCAGATGACACACCAAGTACCTTCCTACCTGTCTCTCTAATTACTGTTGCTGTAGTAGCCCAGTCACTTGGAAGCTCTTTCTTACCACCCAGAGCCTTTAACAGCTCGTCTCTGAATTTCTCACAACATTCTTCCTTCTTTAGCTTCCACCATTTGGTCTTCTTCTCTGATTTTACTCTTTTTCTCTTCTTCGCAACAACAGTCATTCTACACACAACCATCCGATGCTGTCTGGCCACGCTCTCCCCTGCTACAACCTTACAGTCTCCAATCTCCTCTCAGGTTTCCTCTTCTACACAGAATGTAGTCGACCTGTGTACTCCTTCCTCCACTCTTATAGGTCACTCTATGTTCCTCCCTCTTTTGGAAATAGGTATTGACTATAGCCATTTCCATTCTCTTGGCAAAATCCACCACCATCTGTCCTTCCTGGTTTCTTTCCTTGACACCAAACCTACCCATCACTTCCTCATCCCCTCTGTTTCCTTCACCAACATGTCCATTCAGGTCTGCTCCAATCACCACTCTTTCCTCCCTGGGAATACTCTCTATCACTTCATCCAAATCTTTCCAAAATGTATCTTTCTCCTCCCCATCACATCCAACCTGTGGAGCATAACCACTTACTATGTTTAGCATCAGACCTTCTACTTCTACCTTTAGACACATCACCCTATCTGACACTCTCTTCACCTCTACTACATTCTTTGCCAACTCCTCCTTCAGGACCACCCCTACTCCATTTCTCTTTCTATCCACACCATGGTAAAACAGTTTGAACCCTGCTCCAATACTGCGAGCCTTGCTGCCCTTCCACTTGGTCTCTTGGACACATAAAACATCTACCTTCCTTCTCTGCATCATGTCAGCCAGCTCTCTACCTTTGCCTGTCATTGTCCCCACATTTAGAGTTGCAACCCTCAGTCCTACATTCTTCACTTTCCTCCTCTCCCTCTGTCTCCTGACACGTTTTCCTCCTCAGCGTCTTCGACTTTTGCAAAGCATTACAGTTTGGATTTTACTGCGTGTGACGTCACTCAGGCTGTCCTTTATAACACACAGTAGAAAGTAGCCTTGAGATGCCTGTTGGTCATGGGCAGACGTTCACTCTAGCATGCATTTTACTGAGCATTTCAAGGGCGTGAATGGATTACGTTCCCATAGCAAGTATGTTGCACCGAAAGACCAGACTGAAAGGGAACTGAAAGTTATGCACCATAACTCATGTTCCCTGAAGGAAGGGAACGAGGTGCAACATATCTGGCCTTTTCAATGCTGAAAGCTCGGTGAAGTGCAATTTTGGAGAAAGATGGAGGGGCGCAAGCCACTTAAGTACCCAGAGGGCGGGGCCTCTGGCGCGGCGTTGATGCCCCTAGCCGTAAAAGCGCGAGTATATTCCTTCAGGTAATTGCACGGGGGCGCAATTCCCATAGCAAGTATGTTGCACCTCGTTCCCTTCCTTCAGGGAACATGAGTTATGGTGCATAACTTTCAGTTTTCTGACTCAGATTTCAAACGGAACGTTTTTGAACGAACGGAAGGGTTCTCCATGTATTTCTGTGGATTAAAATATTTGTAGATAAAGTTGAATATTTAGAAAAGTTTAAATGCAACAAAAACTAAAAGCCAGAGCTGCCATCTCCTGAACGACACAAATGTTTTAACGTGTGAATGGCTAAAGTAGCAGTTTTTCAAGTCAAAGTCAAAGTCAACTTTATTGTCAGAACTGCAATATGTACAGGACATACACAGGATTGAAATTGCGTTTCTCTCAGTCCCTCGGTGCAACAGTAACCATTTAAACACTAAAACACTGAAACATTTAATAAACATAAGCATAAAATAGTAAAAGTGTAACATTGTAACACTGCTGATATACAGTATATATTCTTTTACTAGCCTTGTTGCATAATGCCACTTTGTCTCTATACCAATATCAACTACCTCATACATATACTGTGTACATTAACCCCATATGCTGCTTTGTCACTCTTTACAAATGTCAAATGCCAGAACCTTCATTTATTTTATAGATATACTTTTTATACTTTATACTTCGGGACAGTATTACACTCTATTTCATTTTTGGTGTTGGTGAAACTTTTTATACTTTTATACTACTATGGAAAACTACTATGAAAAAACTCAGGACAGTATTACACTCTATTTCATTTTATGATTATGTTTATTAAATGTTGGTGTTTTGGTGTTGGTGAAACTTTTTATACTTTTTTACTACTATGAAAAACTACTATGCAAAAAACTCAGGACAGTACTAAACTTTTATTATTTCATTTTATGCTTGTTTATTAATTGTTTAGTGTTTAAATGGTTACTGTTGCACCGAGGGACTGAGAGAGAAATGCAATTTCAATCCTGTGTATGTCCTGTACATATTGCAGTTCTGACAATAAAGTTGACTTTGACTTTGACTTTGACTTGTCCAGAGTTTTTGCATAGTACCGTAGTATAAAAGTATGAAAATTTACACCAACACTAAAACTAAAACACTAAACATTTAATGAACATAAGCATAAAATTAAATAATAAAAGTGTAATACTGTCCTGAGTTTTTGCATAGTAGTATAAAAAAATATAAAAAGTATATCTATAAAATAAACTTTTTACAGGCGTGTCCCTGACCAACCTGACAGCATCGCCACAGAGAGAACATGTTGTTGCCCATACACACACACACAAACACACACACACACACACATGTGAGAGCATCAGATGATGTCTACCTGCTGCTTCTGACCCTGACTCACACCAAACTGCCATCTGGGGAGAAGGTGATGTAAAACGTGTTCGTGATTAATCAGATTTCAGCTCCCTGAAGCTCCAGCAGTTCACATCCTGTCACGTTCACTGTCTGTTGGCCTTAATAAACAACGGAGGGGCATGTAATTATCTGTATCCGAGTTCATTTGTCCAAAATGTCTCATGAACCACTGGACGTGACAACCACTCTCAGGAAGTAATCACTACATGAACGCCTAGTGAAGTCAACCCAATATCCGCAGCAGACAGCTGACGTTAGCCAACGCCAAAATGGCAATAACTCAGTTTTACAGACAATGAGTTAAAATTTGGTCTGGGTACATTTTAGAGACGTGGCGTCTAAACTTTTTAATACAAAATTGTCAAGTGTAAAGTACTCGCTGTGCCACCTGGAGGTTTTTATATATTTTTTATTTCCCAGAACCATGGATGGCTTGTTCCTAACAAGTGAAAAAGTGTTGCGGTTAGTGATCAAACTGTATGTAAATTACAAGTATAAGTGAAATATGTTGTCATCATTGTATGTTCCCATACAGTGACAAATTAGTCCTCTGCATTTAACCCATTGCACCTGGGATCAGAGCTGTCATTTCTAACCCAAACCCGGTCCCGCCCGACCTGGATAAGGATCGGTCCGGTCCATAACAATGTGCAGGCCGGGTCGGTATTGGGTTTTTGATTGAGTCAGCGGATGTGCTCAGCTGATGATTCAATTATATGGCAACATGGCTTGCCATAAAATCATCACCGCGCGCGGACCGGCCTTGAAAGAGGTAAAAAGTTCAGTTAAGCTTCAGATGGACTGTACTGCCAGAGATCCATCGCCCAAATGGACGTGCGTTCAGCTGCTGCACTCAGCGGACGCACGCGGCCGACGACCCAAACAGGTGAGATGCCAAAATATCCAAAATGTCAGATCAGTGTCCGTGTCTGAATCATGCAGAATGCAGGGATTTAATGCGCTTTGACAGCCATGAAAGGACAAACACCCCCTCAGCTCCGATCTTCTGCCCTTTTTATTCAGCTGTGCGTGTCCGCAGACCGTTAAAAACTATAAGCAGTTAAAGCTTGATTAAAAATATCAGGGGGGGGGAGGGGGGGGGCGGGGGTCAGACCTGTAATCCCTGCTTCTGCCTGCCTTCTGCATGATTCAGACACGGACCCTGCTCTGACATTTTGACCTGTAATTACTGTTAATTAGTCGGATCGGGTGGGGTTAATAAATGATGGGTACGGGCTGGGGCCTGGTTGAGTCAGATTTTTTGGACCCGAATGCAACTCTACCCGGGATGCACCCAGATGGGGCAGTGGGCAGCTATTGAGCGCCCGGGGAGCAATTACAGTTTAGGTTCTTGTTGTTGTGGGAATGGCTGAGAGTTGAACCGCGACTTTCTGGTCCCAGCTCGGCTGCTCTACCTCTACCCCATCTCGGTCCCCCTCATTATACGAACATTCCCTTGAAAAAGTCCAGTTTCCTTCTAATTGTTAACGTTTGTGTTCCCTTTCATCATGAAAAAAAAGTGGTTAGAGACAATAAAAAATATGTATTTTTGCACACTTTTAAGATTTTACCTTGAATTTTGTGTTAAAATTTAAAAATGACAAAACTTCATATAAATATCACAAACGCCCAGATGCCATAATTATATTGTTAATAAATTGCAGATATGGGTCACACAAAATCCCTCAGAGGGCTACAAATGATGCACTGGATGCAGTTTGGACACCCCTGCGTTAGAGCATTCCTTCAGCGAATCCTAGTTTCATTGATCGTGTGCTGCGTTCTGCCCCTCGGACATGATTGAAATCAAGCCGTCATCTGATTCCTGTGTTCCTCACTCAATCTGTCTCTGGTGCCAGAGCCGATGTTGGGGAAGGAGTCCGGTCATTTTTCCACTCGCTCCCTCTTCGTCTCCCCACCTACTTGTCCAGATGGAGCCGTTGCAGGAGAAGGAGGCTTGCTGTGCACCCTACTTTTCACAGAATAATCTGCTTCGGGGCGTAGAGATAACTGTGACTTTATTCTGTATCCAGCAGAGTAAACAGTTTTAGGTGTCAAAAATGAGTTACTCTGAAAAGTAAACTAAACAACGAGATTATTACATAGTAAGTTATTCAACAATGTTCAGTCAGGTCATCTAAATGGTTTCTTTTTATTGCTGAGACATTTCGTCCTTCATCCAAAGGACTTTTTCAGTCCAAAGTGGTTCAAAACACCAAAGTTCATGCTCAATAATCCAGGTACCAATTCAACAATGTTCAGTCAGGTCATCCGGATGGTTTCTTTTTATTGCTGAGACGTTTCGTCTTTCATCCAAAGGACTTCTTCAGTCTAAAGTGGTTCAAAACACCAAAGTTCATGCTCAATAATCCAGGTACCAATTCAACAATGTTCAGTCAGGTCATCCGGATGGTTTCTTTTTATTGCTGAGACGTTTCGTCCTTCATTCAAAGGACTTCTTCAGTCTAAAGTGGTTCAAAACACCAAAGTTCATGCTCAATAATCCAGGTACCAATTCAAACAATCAAAAAAGGCGTTCAATACAGAACAACTGGACTTTATTTGTAACAGAAATTCAATTCAATTCAAACAATGTTCAGTCAGGTCATCTGTATGGTTTATTTTTATTGCTGAGACGTTTCATCCTTCATCCAAAGGACTTCTTTAGTCTAAAGTGGTTCAAAACACCAAAGTTCATGCTCAATAATCCAGGTACCAATTCAAACAATGTTCAGTCAGGTCATCTGGACAGTTTCTTTTTATTGCTGAGACGTTTTGTCCTTCATCCAAAGGACTTCTTCAGTCTAAAGTGGTTAAAAACACCAAAGTTCATGCTCAATAATCCAGGTACCAATTCAAATAATGTTCAGTCATGTCATCTGGACAGTTTCTTTTTTCTTTTGGTGGGACGTTTAATCCTTTTGGCATGGCTGCCTCAGAGGAGTTGACAGGGGAAAGAGCAGGCCCCAGATACCGTCTTACCACCAGCAAGCTGTTTTTCCCCCCACTATGGGAGTGTGAAGTCCTTTGGATGAAGGACGAAACGTCTAAGCAAAAAAAATAATAAAAGAAAAATAAAAATAAACCACCCAGATGACCTGACTGAACATTGTTGTATTTGTACCTGGATTATTGAGCATGGACTTTGGTATAATAAGTTATTGTTTTGTGTGATTGTGTGACGGCAAAGGACATTTAAAAAGAAGAACCTGGTTTAATAATGTCAGAAAACTTCTGTTATTAAAAAGCAGAAAGCCACTAATTTAGAGCCATTTTTGTGCTTGCCAAGTTCAACTTGCTGTGGTGGCCATCTTGAATCGGGTTCACTCCTAAGTATATCAATTAAAAATCTTCCAACAATTACTTTGACAGTTTCATTAAAATCTGTCCACTGTTTCATAAAACTTGCAATAACGAGCAGACAAATGTATGCACACTGTCACCATTTGTGTCATTAAAAGGAAAATGAATCTGTCTTTATAAAGTTGGTTATTAATTAGCTCGGTAATGTCCTATAAACCGTTGGGTTAAATATTTTATGTAGGCAATGACAGCAGCAGCCTTTAGTATAAAACTGAATCTGTCCAAGTCAAAAAGCAGGTTATTTTCTGAAAAGTATGAAAAGCCCATAAAACAACAGGTTGCTTTTCATTTATTTTTTATATCCCCCCCTTAGGCAAACTGTGTGTGTTAAACTTTTCCAGAACATACTGAAATACCATATTGAATCCATTATTCCTGTTTGTGCACAAACTTTTACGATAACAGTGCACCGAAGAGAGCAATAATAATAAAAAAACATGATCTTCATATGCAGGAAGAAGTCAGACAAAGTCATTAGTCTTTGCAGATGCCAAGATGTTGCATGAATAACAAGAAAATCACCTAATCATTACAACAACAACAAAAAAACTAATGCAGTTCTGCTTGTGTAGCAAGGCCAGATGAAGATTTGATGGAGTCTGTGAAAGCTGCATAAAAATCAAGCTGCTCTAAACGCCTTGAAGGGGGGAGTTTATGTCCAAACTCTATGAAACTTTGAAAAATTGGGCACTCTGGGAGCTGATGGGGGTTACCAGCCCCTGACACTCTGCAGGAGACTGTCACAATGAAACCCATCTTCCACGCCTATTGCAAGTCTTTCTGACCTGTATATTTTCATGGGGGTCACGGTGCATTCACAGGAGAGCATGGTGGAAGCGATGTCGATTCAACTCGCAGGGTTGTGAGGGCTCCTGTGTCTCAGCTGAGGCCGTTAAAAGTTTAGTTCAATCTAAGAAAAATGCTTGGTCATGTTGAAGTGGGTCTCTGCATGAAAGTTTTTTTTTCATTCAACCTTTAATAATAATAATAATAATAAATGTCTTTTCCTGTCATCTGCGTATGTTTCCCATACACAGACGAAATTCGTCTCTGCATTTAACCCAACCACCTACCAGGTGGTGCAGTGAGCAGCCCGAAAGCACCCGGGGAGCTGGAGAAATAGGTGTGCACTCATAGACACCCCAAGGTGGGTAGTGGCTGGGACGCGAACCCGCGTCCTTCGGGTCCCAAGTCAAAAGCCCTGCCACTAGACCATCTTGGCTCCTTTATTTATGCAGATAAATCATATTGAGCATCGAGGACTCATTTATAATTGAGACCTATTTAGACAGACAAAAAGTAATGAAAGGGACAACGTGTATAGGATTTGGAGGCAAAAAAAATCCTAAAAGACTCATTCCTTTGCCATGGAATGATAGTCTGAATAAAAAAAACCATCCCTGCACATAAGCACATGTGACGCAGATATTCCGCAGGGGAAGGGAGACGACAAGGGTGGTGAGTGTGTCCAAGGACACTCCAGTGGTAGGAGTTCTGATAAGAATAGTATAATCAGCCAGTCCCCTCTGGTGAGATCCGTAAACACTCTCGAGGGTGTTGAGTTCGACCTAGGCCAGTGCCAGAGAGAATCCAAGAGTCCTGAAATGATGACACAATGTTTATTCAGCCAGGTCCCCCTGATAGGTCCGTAGACTTCCTCAGTGGGAGGGGATGAGGCAGAATATTGAGATTTACAGGGCCTCCGGGCTAAGTGAGACAAGATGGCCTTTCAAGGCTAGCCACAGAGCTGAATTCAGATAAACATTTGTTTTGGGGACAGACAGAACTTTACTGATTTATGTCTGCCTTGAGTCTTTGCTGGTTCTCATGGAGATCCCGAAACATCCAAACTAAGTGGACACACCGCTGGTCAGTGCTGGACAGCGCTAATCCAAAAATTAGTTCCGCTATTTCTAAAGCACTTATTAATTTATTTAGGTCCACAATTTCAAAAACGCTTATGTATTAGCAACGTTAGTGGACGCTAATGCTAATGTGCTAACGTGCTAATGGCGAAGTACTTTTTTAAATCCAGCAGATTTGACCATTTCGTGAAACTCTCAAGCTCAGAAAAACTTGTGCTATAAAGTCAGCTATGAAATATATTTTTTCTCAGCAAAGAAATAATTGTTTTTACCGTGTTTTGTTGTAAAATCCTAGCTTCTGTGGCCGTCGCGGACGCCATTTTGAAGAGTGCTAATGGCGAAGTACTTTTTTAAATCCAGCAGATTTGATCATTTCGTGAAACTGTCAAGCTCAGAAAAACCTTATATAAAGTCAACTAAGAAATATATTTTTTCTCAGCAAAGAAATAATTGTTTTTACCATGTTGTTGTAAAGTCCTTTGCTTCTGTGGGCGCCGCCATTTTGAAGAGGCCGCTGAGAAACATAACATCCATAAGTTCACCCTCCATGTTAAAAACTTCGTCTGACTCTTCAAAAACAAGCAATAAGGCTGCAGAGTAACACACTGGCTGCTAACTGCTATAGAGAGAGCACTCTCTCTAGCCAAGAGACTGAGGGGGACGCTTTTTTGTCACGGACCACATCCGGCGCTGACAGGATATGGTTGATTTAAGAGCTCGTAAATAAGTTTTTTCATTTTTACTGATAGATAATTAGTTATTAGCGGTACTGAATTTCAAATAAAAATAGCACAAATCCGCTTATGAATTATAAAAGTTGGTCAATCCGCTGTAACGCTGACAAATTGTTTAGGTCCGCTATAAGCGGATTAGCACTTTAGCGCTACCTGGCGGTCGGAGGCCCACCACTGCCGCTGGTCCATGCCTGAGAGCATTCCCCGGGTTCTGATCCATCCTGCCAGCGAATCCTAGGGGTCACAAATAGCCTGCAATTCTCACAAATCACATTCAATTTGTGGTTCAGTTCGCGAAGCAATTGAGACTGGGTGCTCGAGGCACGGAGCAAACCATCACATAAGGCAGGCAGCCTGACCAGGGCTAAATTTGCTGCCGATGACTTCCTTGTTTGTTGATAAATCAGGAAACAGACGATCCTAAAAAAACAGGCAACCTGTTTTTATAATTCCAATTATTATGCGTTTGAAACATCCTAGATGGAAAGCAGAGATAGACATGTAAATCAATCAAGGATCAAGAAATCAATAACATATCCAGCTGCACGTGTGGCATCAGGGCAAGTCGGCTCACCTGAAGCTTGTCTTCTCGTCTTATCAGTTGCGTTGAGAGCAGCTGACCAAATCCATAGGGAAAATTATGGTTCGGAAGATATGAGAGAGGCTCTGAAGCTGTTTCACAGACAGGACAGAGCAAAGCAAAGCGGAGGAGGGAGAGGAGGGGAAAAGGCATGCGCCCTCAACAAGAGCAAGTGGTGAAGTGAAATTGTAAATTGCAAAGTAAAATTAATATCAGAGTTGCTGTAGAAAGCTCCTCAGTTTGGAGCAACATTCATCCTGAACAGACTGACGAGCTAACATAGCCTGGCTGTTGTCTTAAAGCTGTTACGATCTTTAACATTCCAAAGCGAGCGTCATTTTGCAGACTTTTAAACGCCATCAGTTTTGTGTTACATGATTATTTTAAAGCCTAAACAACATGAAGCACTTCCAGGACTTTCAGGGCATCACATCCAACAACATTTTTAAATATTTCTACTGAAATAACCAAGTAATGTGAAACTGATTGGATTATTAAAAACATTTGAATGAACTGGTGTGAAATTTTACAGATTGTTTTTTTTTTTTTTTATGGCAGCAATCTGCTTTGGAAGTGGCTCCAGGGGAACAAGCTCAGGTTTTGTGCTTTGAGTTTCATCGTGTTCAGTCTTTCTAGCGCTCATCTCGTCCCTTTAGCCATCCATCACCTTCCTAGTACTATCTTGGTCTCCTTGGTTCACAGAGTTATATCACAGCAGACAATTCCAAACAGGTGTATAAATGAGGGCTGCGATCCATTTAGGTTTTGTTCAGGTTGCGGTTACCCTACCTCAGGTGGACTCGCCCTCAAAGTTGATTTATAGTCAATGAGAAGGCTGAGTCTTGTGTCACCTACCAGGTCGTGTGATGAAAAGTGGGTGTTTCTCTACTCTTCCCACCTGCTGACACCATGTGTAGTTCATTGCCCCCAGTCAGAAGTTCCCACCGCGGTATGGGGCATGCATTGAGAACCTCAAGGCTGCGTTTGTTCATGTAAAGTGGCTGCAGACACTTATCTCTGAGAGCAGCGTCTGCCGAGGAGCAGATGTCTGGGGCTGTGAGAAAATACAGCCAACAATACGACTTTTCCAGTAAAAATGGTAAAGTCAAATAAAGACAGTTTTAAAAAACTTGTGGAAGGAGATGGACAATTTTGTGCGGATTGGCATACAGCACAGAGAACCGGCAGCTCTCCATGGCTGTGTTGATTGAAAGTCAGTGAGATCCAACATCTTACATCTTGCTGAAGTATAATTCATTCAACCTTTATTTAGTCAGGTAAATCTTTTGAACCTCATGGGCTCATTTAAGAAAGCGACCTGCTAAAACTAAAGAACAATGAACAGCAGTGATAGAATGCCATTAAACAATAAACAAACAACAATAAACAATAGAAAACAAAAAGAGAGAAAAAAACAAAAGATTTTTTTTTTCTTTTCTTTTTTTAACAAAGTATCAAAAAACTAGCAAAACATAACCACACCGTTAGAGATAGGGGAGAAGTTCAGTTATCTGGGAGAGACTCGGAGTAGAGCCACTGCTTCTCCAGATCGAGAGGCACCAGTTGAGGTGGTTAGGGCATAATGATCTACCTGGTGAGGCGTTACAGGCGTGTCCGAATGGGAGGAGACCATGGGGAAGACCCAGGATATGTTGGAGAGATCATATCTCTTGGCTGGCCTGGGAAAGCCTTCTTGGAAGAGGTGGCTATGGAAAAGGATGTCTGGGCCTCCATGTTTAAAGGTATTGTGACATGATTTTGGAACTATGCATAAAGTGGCACAACATATATATGTTGTATCATTCAACTGTTCATTTTTACAAGCAAAATGATAAATCAATGAAAATTTGTTTCAAAGTGATTTTAAACTTGGCGCCGTGTTTCGGCACGGGAAATCCAGGTACTTCCGCATGCGAGTTCATGTGACGTAAGGACAAGAATGTCAGTCTGCGGCTGCTATTAGAACGCAGTTTCATTGTATTCAAGATTGCCTACTGTATTTTGTTTTGTATAACTTGAAAAATGCTGGTACGTTGTGTCGCATTTGGGTGTTCTAATATCGCCAGTGAACAAGTGAGCCTTTTCACTTTCCCAAAAGATAAAAAAACTTCGTCAAGAATGGACAATCTAATTCTACCATTCTAATAGCAGCCGCAGACTGCACTTCAAGTCCTTACGTCACATGAACTCGCATGCGGAAGTACCGGATGTCCCGTGCCGAAACACGGCGCCAAGTTTAAAATCACTTTGAAACAAATTTTCATTGATTTATCATTTTGCTTGTAAAAACGAACATAGTTGAATGATACAACATATATATATATATATGTTGTGCCACTTTATGCATAGTTCCAACATCATGTCACAATACCTTTAAAGCTACTACCCCATGGACCTGACTCAGGAAGAAGAGAAGGGTAGGAAGGAAGGTCGGTTAGTTGGTTGGTTGGATGGATGGATGGATGGATGGATGATGGATGGCTTTAGTCTAGCTTCATAATAAAATTCTGAACTGAAGATTTGCATAAACATTTCTAAGAACTTTATTTTTAGAAAAATGCTTTTTGATGGCTCAAATTACTTCGTCTCAGCTTGATTTAGATTTGTATCTATGCTTGGCACTGGTATTTTACAGTATGCAGCACATGTGTTTGATTAGATTAAAGCTCTTTTCAGGAAATGTCATGACATGGGGCCATTTTATGGGATCTACCTTTGAGGTGTTTTTTGTTCACTTCACGACAGAAATGCATTTGTGCTTTATGTTCTGACAATTGAATTGTGCGGATTCTTTTAATTAGTGTCTGCTTGGCTGAATAAATCATTGCAAAGAGCAAGATTTTTCTATTTCGTCTATGTAGAGTTGTGCCTCGGATCTTTAAAATGGACACAGACAGAGACTTTTGCTTTTTAGCCTGTTTGCTTTTGAAAGACTACATCTATCCTGTAATCTCTGGAAAGTTTTCCAAAGAAAAACTTCAGAAGGATTTTTTTTTAAGGTCTGAACGGACAAAGTACTGTCTTTATAGGGCAACACGAAAATTGTAGAGAGATGAAATCAAACACCCGGAGTAACATCCAGTGAAAAGAACCAGAAATGGCTTTACATGGGTTAAATCCATAAAGAAAACAACCAGCACCATGTGGGCTCCACAGAAACATCAAAATGCAGTTTTCTCATTTCTTATCAAGTCAATTTTATTTAAAAAGCACATTTAAAACAGCAGCTGTTACCAAAGTGCTTAATAATATGCTCAAAGGCAGTAATTTAAGAAAAAAATATAATAGCATGTAATTAAAATCATCAAAAGTAGAACATAAAAAGCACACAAACAATTAAATACCAAATCATATCACACTGTGTTTAACGTCAGTGAATGCAGGTGTGTTTTTAGGAGACATTTGAAACCAGGGAGTGAAGCCTAATGTTGGGGAGCAGATTGTTCCAAAGTTTAGGGCCCATGACTGAAAAAGCCTGATCTCCTCTGAGTTTCAACCTGGTTTGGTTTTTGGTTCAACCAAAAGCAGCTAGTCTGATGATCTCAGCGCCTAAGAAGGAGCATATGTTTGAAGTAGGTCAGAGGGTGCAAGGCCATTTATGCACGTAAAGGTCAACAGGAGAAATTTAAAATCAATTCTGACATGCACACACAGGGATCCTGTGAAGGGAGGACAAAACTGGTGAAATATGCTCAAACCTACAAGTTCCTGTTAAGAGCTGCAGTGTTTTGGACGAGCTGGAGACGTGAAAGGAACACCAGACTGACCCCAACAGAAAGTGCGTTACAGTGGTCTAGCCGGGTTGTAATGAATGCATGGACTGTTTTTCAAGGTCAGATCTGGTCAACACGGACTTAAGCTTAGCTATCTGCCTTAAAGGTTCACTATGTAATTTCTGGAGAACGCTGGGACTTAGAAAAATTTTCAGCAGGTAAAAGCATTCTGCTCCCTCCCCCTCAGAGCCACATATGGCTCTGAGGGGGAGCCACAGTCCGTTCTCTGTTGAACTTGAATTCTTCAGCTCCGCCTCCTGCTGAATGTCCGCTCGGAGCCGCTTCAATATTCTGTGATTATATGTTAATAAAACGTTCTAAAAAAATAAAATAAAACCATGAATCACTGGTCCTACAACACAAAAACACCCTGAAATCAGCAGAGCTTCACGCAGCAACGTTGGACATGATTTAATTCGCTCGTGACTTCCTCATTCCTGTCAGTGAAGGATGAAGCGATCACTTGACTTTTGGCAAAAAAACAAAAGAAAAGTCCAGCTCTGGGATGAAGAAGGGATATTTAATACATTTGTGTCACATACAAACAGTCCTGCATCGCTTTGCAATCCTTTGAATGAGAACGTGCGCGGCGCTGGGGCTGGGACAGGCGGGGGCGTGGGTTGGGGCGTGACAAACAACTCTGTTTTTATTGGCTGGTCATTGTCCGGGTCACTCTGTGTTTTTAGTGTTTTTATAAATGCTGATAGAGAAGCAAGGGGACTATAGTTTTTTTCAGAGATTACTTTGTCTAACATCAGTCTGTCAGTAGATAGTGACAGAGTGAAGAAATATGTTAAAAATATATTGTTAGAAAAGTTACAGACTGCATTACAAAGTTACATAGTGCAGCTTTAAAGCTGGGGTATGTAAGATTGTAATGTAGTCTGTAACTTTTCAAACAATATATATTTTAACATATTTCTTCACTCTGTCACTAGATTGATGTTAGAGAGGTAATCTCTGAAAAAACTAAAAAAAAATATTGTCCCCTTGCTTCTCCAGGTGGTAAATAAGCATTTCTAAAAAGAAAAAGTGACCCGCCATTTTCCAGCCAATAAAAACAAAGTTTGTAACCAGCCAATAAAAACCGAGCTTGAATTTGAATCAGCCAATAAAAACAGAGCTTGAATTCAAATTTCAACAGACCACAAGGGGGCAGAGCCATATATGGCTCTGAGGGGGAGGGATCAGAATGCTTTGCTTGTTGAAATTTTTTCTAAGTGCTGCTGTTCTACAGAAACTGCAGACTGAACCTTTAAGCGGAAGAAGCTTTTATGAAGAACAGAGTTAATCTGTTTGTTAAACTTAAAGTCAGAGGCTAAAAAAATCCCAAGATTTGTAACAGACTGCTTAAGATATGGTTCAAGAGAGTCAAGGTTTACAGGAACAGAGACAGCAGTAGAGCTAGAGCTAAACACAATAATTTCAGATTTCTGATTGTTGAAACTTAAAAAAAAAAAAGCCATCCATGCCTTGATGTCATCAAGACATTTTAACAGAGGGTGAATTTTGCATGGACTATGTGGTTTTAAGGGCAGATAAATCTGACAAGTATCAGCATAGCAGTAGCCTGCATGGTTAAAACCAGACCCTTGTCCTTCACTTCGCTTTGTACTAGGGTCTGGGACTTGTCCCATAGACAACGATTTCTCCGGCAGATTTTTGAATGGACCAATCAGAGAACAGAAGGCGGAGTTTTGTTAGTTTAGCCTGGCGAGGCCAGGCTATTCAGATAAATAGCTCAGAAACCACTCGGTGGATATTTTTTCTGCTACCAGTGTGTAATTATATGGCTCTAATTTACTGACTGTTGGCCTAGATGAAACATTTGAGATAAAATTCGATTTTTTATCATTTATTTTCGTAGCGCACCCGAGGCTGTTTGGAAAATGTCAAACCGAAACTATTTAAATCCAGCAGATTTGACCATTTCGTGAATTGATTTAGGAACTGTTAAGCTCAGGAACACTTCTGATATAACGTCAGCTAAGAAATATATTTTTTCTCAGCAAAGAAATAATAGTTTTTTACCTTGTTTTCATGAAAATTCCTTCGTGGCGGCAGCCATTTTAACTGACGACGTCAGTCGACGTCGTTCAAAACTCCGCCTTCTGTTCTCTGATTGCTCAGGAACACTTCTGATATAACGTCAGCTAAGAAATATATTTTTCTCAGCAAAGAAATAATAGTTTTTTACCTTGTTTTCATGAAAATTCCTTCGTGGCGGCAGCCATTTTAACTGACGACGTCAGTCGACGTCGTTCAAAACTCCGCCTTCTGTTCTCTGATTGGTCCGGTCAAAAATCTACCGGAGATATCCTTGTCTATGAGACAAGTCCCAGACCCTAGTACAAAGCGAAGTGAAGGACAAGGGTCTGGTTTTAACCAGGCTAGCATAGCAGTGAAAGACCAGGTTTCTTCAGGATAGACCCCAAGGAGAGCAGATACATTGAAAACAGAAGGGGTCCAAGAATCGAGCCCTGCGGGACCCCGCAGGAAAGAGGCAATGAAGCAGATAAACTATTAACACAAAAACTCCTGACACTCAGATAAGAACGGAACCATTCTAATGCTGCACAAATTAAAAAAATGATTAGTAAAAATACCCTGATGCATGCTCAATAAAAAAATTAGGAAAAATCGTGTCTGACTTCGAGAAACAGGAGTACCGTAAGTCTGACTGAAAATAATTCATTTTCAACTACCGGATCTGAAGACTCTGGTGTAGAGGGTCTTCACAAAACTCTAGACTGAAATAATAATAATAACTAAAAATAATAATAATTATTATTTTTGAGGGGCATACAAAAATGAGTAAATGCCTTTTATTTATTTTATTCAATACTTTAGAAGAAAATAAATATTTTGTTAATTCTTTCAAAAACTGAAATGTGGCGTTTTTAACTAAAAGACAAATTAAAGATTTAAAATTGATATTTTTATTTCAGGCTGAGATAGCTCTAAATGACAGTAGTTTTTTGTGACAGAAATATATATTTTTAATTGTACAGTAGTCCCTCGATACTTGCAGTTTGTTTTTCGCAGACTCGCTCTATCGTGGTTTTTCAAAATAAGATTGGACATGACACACAATTGGCTGATTGATGGATGAGCCGCACGATCAGCATGGATTCCATCCATCCATAGGGGGCGGCCGTGGTGTAGTGGTAATGGCAGTCGTCTCCCGATCGGAAAGTTGGCGGTTCGACTCCCGGGACCCGCACCATGTGTCGTTGTGTCCTTGGGCAAGACACTTAACCCTGAGTTGCTCCCGGTAGGACTGGAAAGCACCTTGCATGGTAGTCTGCCGCCACCGGTTTATGAATGTGTGTAGCATTCAATATATGTGTAGCACTTTGAGATTTTCAGTAATGAAAAGTGCGTTATAAATTGAATTAATTATTATTATTATTATCCATCATCTTCCGCTTATTCTGAAGTCGGGTCGCGGGGGCAGCAGCTTGAGCAGCGAGGTCCAGAACTCTTTTTCCACCTCTTCCAACTCTTCTGGGAGGACTCCAAGGCGTTCCCAGACCAATCAAGAGACATAGTCTCTCCAGCGTGTCCTGGGTCTTCCCATTTGGACATGCCTGAAGCACCTCCCTAGGGAGGCGCCATGGGAGCATCCTTACCAGATGCCCAAACCACCTCAACTGGCTCCTTTCTATGTGGAGGAGCAGTGGTTCTACTCCAAGTCTCTCCTGGATAACTAAACTTCTCACCCTATCTCTAAGGGAGAGTCCAGCTACCCTGTGGAAAAAAATAATTTCAACTGCCTGTATCCACGATCTCATTCTTTTGGTCACTACCCAAAGTTCATGACCATATAGGCGAGGGTAGGAACATAGAATGACCGGTAAACAGAGAGCTTTGTCTTACAGCTCAGCTCTCACTTCACCACAAAGGACCGGTACAGAGTCCGCAATACTGCAGACTCTGCACCTATCCGTCCGTCAAACTCACGCAAGCAGCATGTATTTTTTTAATTTAAATTAAATAATTTAAAACGATTTGGCACCTGTGTGCAGCCCACAACTGTGGAAGAAGCTTCCTCCTGCAGCTGATCAGCTGATCTCCGTGCAGAGCGGAGAAGTGGGCGTGGCCGAGAGTGCAGCCAGAGGCTGAGAGCTGAAATCATGACATCTGTGATCATTTAGAGCATTTAGAGTTTAGAAGCATTGTGTAGAATATATTGCAAGACTGTGGGAAGGGTTTAAAATGCCTTTATATATACAGTATATATACAGCAAGCCCTCGAGTTACGTCAGGGATTGGGACCTACGTGTGTGACTTAGGTCGATTTTGTCGTACCTCGCGGACCAAAAACACCTGCCTGTCGTAGGTCCGCGTTTCTGACATAGGTCGCGGCTATACCGCTAACGGAGCGCCGCACACATATTTAATGGCATGAGACTGAACAAGCAGACATACTAGGCCATGAACATGCACAGAACTGTACAGTAAATGAATACAGTACTGTACAATAAATAAAAAATATAATGTCTTACTTTGAGCTGGTCAAAGCCTGCCTTTGTCTTTTAGCATCAGCTCGGGTGCGAGCTCCCCCAGCTTCCTTACGCTCCACACGCACACACGTGGTCAAAACTGTTTAAAAGAATGACTGTTAGCTTCTTAACTTCATATATTTGGAGCCAGAAAAAAAAAAACTTACTGAAAGCCGTTTCTCCGCGATGTTTCTCCATCCAAAACAACTGCTCGGCGTTAGCTACGGTTAGGCCCCGCCATTAGAAGCACTGGTTAGCATGTCAGTTCATTCAAAAAGGCTGTCGGCTTTGTATCTCCGCGTTAGCTCGGTGTCCCCCGACTGCCAGGCGGACATTTGCGGCGAGCTCCCGGCCGCAGATGGCCCCTCCGCGGCATGTCGGCTCGGTGTCTTCGCCTGTGTTAGCTGCTCTGTTAGCTGCTGTCGTTAGCATGTCGGGCGGCGTTGTTAGAGCGATCACGGGGGCGATCGGCGGCTGCTCCTCCGGGTCTGAGACGTCCACAGAGTTGACCGAGTGTTTCCAGCAAATTTATCCGTATGAGGCAACCCTGAACGGACACACGGTCCTCTAAAGCCAGCTGACAGGAGCGTCTAGAGCTCCATTGACCGCAGTACTGTAGTAAAATGGCGACCGGAAACGACCGGAAGTTGCGTAAATACGATCAAATTGTAATTAAAAATGAAATATTAATAATTATACTTTATTTATAAAGCCATTTAAAACAACCACAGCTGCAACAAAGTGCTATACACATGAAATTAATAACATAAAAAAAAATAAAATAAAATAATAATAATTTTTTTTTTTTTTATCATATTTTTATTAAATATGATAAAATCGTAAGTCTGAGTTGCCGTAGGTCGCGGGTGACGTAGGTCGAGGGTTTCCTGTATATATATATATATATATACTAAAATAAACTACTACTTACTACTTGTATTACTATTCGTACTTTACAGTTTGTTGCGAATTCAAAAGGTTGAAGGAAGTTCTGAAACGAATGTGCAAATTTTATGCAGGTTTATTGTACATAATAAGAATAAACCTTACAGCAACAACAGACCTCTCACCGAGCACAAGTCCACACACACATCTTCGAAGGCGGATCACGGTTTTATACCTCCAGATGACGTCATCGCCTCATGGGACCAATCCTGGAACCGAACCGCCTTGGAACCGCCCTAGAACTTCCCCTACTCTGTACGTGATCCGTCTCTCAGCCAACAAGCTACCAGCTCTGTATGTCAATCATCCAGTGTTATGTCTGTTGTATGTGCAGGCGTGTAACTGTTCCCTAGTGAAAACAAAGCCCGAGAGAAAAACGTTCTGCCCTGTGTCACAATTCACATTATAAGGCAGAATTAAGTGAATACAAATAATGGAGCATAATGGGTGTAATGTAATACTGATAGAAATATATTTCAAGTTTTTCACTTATCGCAGGGTTTCAGGGGAGTGGTGGCGCAAAGGTTAAGAAGGTGAGCTTGTGATCGGAAGGTCGCCGGTTCAAGCCCCGGTACCGACAACATCAAAGATGTGGGTGGGATAAGTGAAGCGGTCACACTTGTATCCACCCTCATCTGCCCCACTCTGGGCCCTTGAGCAAGGCCCTTAACCCCCACCATCTGCTCCCCCGGGAACCCTAGATATCAGCTCTCTGCTCCACACAGAGGGCTGTGGTTGCTCGGTGGTCTGTGGTTGTGTCAGGAAGGGCATCCGGCGTAAAAACAACTGCCAAATCTTCGTGCGACCAGTTCGCTGTGGCGACCCCTAACGCAGGGAATAAAGCCGAAAGAAGAAAAAAAAAAAAAAGCAGGGTTTCAGATAAACGAGGAACTATTGTATTTTCAACCAGTTAGGTGGTCGATTTACCCCCCAAGAAACAATTCCTGTCATAAAGTTTAAGGACTTTCCACGGGTTGAAGGACAAACTTCAATAATCGTCTCATAAACTTTAGTTTTTCAGCTCACGTGTATTTTTACAGGTGTTTCAAATTAAACTCAGACATGAAAACGGTGATAAAGTTGAACATCGATGCAAACGATCCCTCTCCTGGAACGGTATTTCCTGATTTTGTTTGAGTCTGGAAAAGATTTCAACAAAGTGAGTTTTCCTGTCCTCTCCAGTCCTCACACCTCCAGCATCTGTCCACACTTCAGGTCTCAGTGGTTTGTTTCTTTTTCTGGTCTCTCATGCAGAAAAAAAAAAACGTTTTGATGTAAGTGAATCTATTTAATCGTCCCGTCTCAGGTATTTGTATTGAAGAGAATGTGGATCAAAGCAAATTAATTTAAGGCTTTAGAAATCAGTCATATGTTTGACATAATGTCTAAATTATGCAGAATTTATTAAGAATTCGAAGATAAAGATGGCTTGTTTAAAAGGTTGGTGCTTTCAGAAGCTTTCCTTGCTACACTGGTGGTTTCTACAGTACAAGCCAAATCTTTATTTGGAACGAACATGATCAAATCAAACACTAATAACAAAGTTTAAGCAAAGATCTCAAGCAAATCATTGGCAGCCAGAGCATATGTTGGTGATGACTCTCAGCTACCACCACACCAAATTAGAGCTCAGTTTCTGCAAACTTGATTGAGTTATAGCCATTTATACACTGGTTAATGTTGATTGGCTTTGTTGGCCAACTCCTATAATCAATGAATACTTTGTTTCAATAAGATCCATCTAGTAGTTCATTTACTTTAGAGAGAGTATACATGGACATGATTGGCAAATTTCAACAACAGAACAACAAAACATGCAGATAGGGGTGCACGATAAATTGGCCGGCCGGTTTATCGGCCCCAATTTCCTTAATTTTGGGAAATCGGCCAATGCTTGCATGAGAAACCGGTTTTACAGATTTTTTTAGTTTTAACAACAATTGCCTAAACTTCATTTGTATTTCAGAGCACTACCTTGTGACCATTTAAAACAAGTTGGTATTGTTTCTAGAATATTGTTCAAGGGTCTGTTTTTCAACAAAATAAGATTGAAATTTGAAGGTGCATTGTGACCTTACAACATCTAACAGTGTTGATTATAAAACAAAATCGGTATCGGCCAAAATCGGAATCAGTAGGTCAGACTTTGTAGAAATAGGTGATCGGTAAAAAAAAAAACTGCAATCGGTGCACCCCCTACATGCAGACACAGAATCCAAGATAACTTTACGTACATGCACCCCAAGTAAATTTACCTTTACTTGTTTTTTTTTTCTCCGTGGGTGAATTATATTCCACAAAACACTCCAACTGGGCAGCTGATCTAACGATCAAAT
>JBBPBX010038706.1:0-30256 GCA_038048925.1 Garcialebias charrua
ATTGTCATTTGCACCGCATGTAGTACATGTGTTGAAAACGAGATTATGTACACAGGGTCCCAGTTACATCCAACAACAAATGCAAGAGAAATACAATAATAACATCTAGGATTAACTAAGAGAGACATCACATCAGCTAGTAATACACTAAGCCCTAATGTAGTAGAAAAACATCATTATAAACAGCAGCACGAACATGAGCAGATGGTCACAGATGAACGCAGCAACAAGAAACAGATCAGTATCAGTATGATGTGACATTTTGCAGTGTTTATTCTTATTATTTATTTATTCATGAGTCTGACAGCCTCAGGGTAGAAGCTGTTTCTCAGTCTAGTGGTTCTACATTTGATGCTCCTCAACCTCCGTCCCGAGGGGAGTGGTGCAAAGAGTGAGTGTGCTGGGTGAGTGAGGTCTTTCATGATGCAGGTGGCTCTTTTTCTGCATCTGGAGGTGTAAATGTCTGTGATGGTGGGGAGACTGACTCCCACAGACTTCTGTGCAGCCTTCACCACTCTCTGCAGAGCTTTTCTCTCTGCAACTGTGCAGCCTCCATGCCACACGTTGATGCTGGAGCACAGGACGCTCTCCACTGCACACCTGTAGAACGAGGTGAGGACTGGGCTTCTCAGACCGGCTCGTCTCAGCCGTCTGAGGAAGTAGAGTCTCTGATGACCTTTCTTGATCAGGCTGGTGGTGTTATTGCTCCAGCTGAGGTTATCATTCATGTGTACACCCAGGTATTTGTAGCTGGAGACCACCTCCACCGCAGATCCACCTATATACAGTGGGGTGTGGGTGTGTTTGTTCCTTCTGAAGTCCACAATCATCTCCTTCGTCTTCTTCACATTCATGTGAAGGTTGTTCTCTTTGCACCAGCTCTCCAGATGTTCCACCTCCTGTCTGTAGCTGGATTCATCATTATCTGTGATGCATCCCACCACAGCTGTATCATCTGCAAACTTAACAATATGACAGCCTGGATGTGTGGCTGTACAATCATATGTGAGCAGAGTGAACAGAAGAGGGCTCAGCACACATCCTTGAGGAGAGCCAGTGCTGAGGGTGATGGTGGAGGAGGAGAAGTTGTGGATCTTCACGGACTGTGGTCTGTTTGTTAAGAAGTCTAAGACCCAGTTACAAATAGAGGGGCTTAGTCCAAGTGTAGATAGTTTGTCTATCAGAGTTTGGGGGATCATGGTGTTGAAGGCAGATGTGAAGTCCACAAAGAGCAGACGCACGTATGAGTCCTTCTGATCCAGGTGGGTGAGAGCAGTGTGGACCACGGAGGAGATGGCGTCCTCTGTTGATCGGTTCTCACGGTATGCATATTGATGAGGGTCCTCGTTGATGTTGACGGCTGTCTTGATGTGGGACATGACCAGTTTCTCAAAACATTTAGCGACTATCGGGGTGAGAGCCACCGGTCTGTAGTCATTCAGACCAGTCACTGTGGAGCTTTTTGGGACTGGGATGATGGTGGCGGTCTTCAGGCAGGTGGGAACTGACTCCAGTGCAAGTGAGGTGGTGAAGATGTCAGCCAGCACCTCACAGAGCTGGTCCGCACATTCCTTCAGAACTTTCCCTGGGATGTTGTCTGGACCCGTAGCTTTATGAGGGTTGATCCTTCTGAGACTGCCTCTCACTTCTGCTGCGGTCACTTTGAGGTGCTCCTCGTCTGGTGATGAGGTGAGTCTGGTGCTAGTTGGTCTGTTTGGATCATCAAAACGTGCATAAAACTTATTGAGGGCATCAGGCAGGGATGGGTCCCTGGGGCATTGTTTGCTTTTGCCCTTGTAGTCTGTTAAGCATTTGATGCCCTGCCACATGCTCCTTGGATCATGTGAGGTGAACTGTCCCTCGATCCTCTGTGCATACGCGGTACCATACAAACAGTACCATGCTGCTAACAGGACCACAATGCTAACAGTACCATGCTGTTGACAGTACTATGCTGCTAACAGGACCACACTGCAAACAGAACCACTTTGCTAACTGTACCATGCTGCTAGTAGGACTACACGGCAAACAGTACCATGTCGCTAACAAGACCACTCTGCTAAAAGTACCACACTACAAAAAGTACCATGCTGCTAACGGCACCACGATGCTAACAGTACCATTCTGCTAACAGTACCATGACGCTAACAAGACGTCACTGCTAACAGAACCAATCTGCAAATAGGACTATGCTGCTGTAGATGGATTTCTTTTTCACATTTGGCACCTTGTTTTTGTATTTTTATAGCATGCTTTGGTATTTCTTATTGTTTTTTTTGTTTTTTTTGACGAGTTGAGATGTTCTTCTCGTCCTGAGCATTTTGTTGCATTGTTGACTTTGTGTTGATCTGCATATAACAAATAAACCGGAAAGTATGGAAAACCTAGTAAAGAATCTGAAAGTTAAACTGGGTTTCCTTTTCAGAAACAGATCATGTCTAACTCTGTTAGGAAACGCCTTATCTGTGACTTTCCTTCCCTCCATTGACTACGGTGACATTATCTACATGAACGCTCCTACAAGCACCCTGCAGATGTTGAATGTTATCTGTTAGCAAAGACGCTGTCGGACCGGTTGGTCCGTCTGCACCAAGCTTCCCCACTTCACTTGCGTGAACGTCTTCAGCACCTCCGTCGTCGCCCATATCTAGAGAGTACATCTTTACTCACTGGTAAACATAGAAATGACAGGAGACATCAACTTGGTTCATGCGGAACCTCCTGCTGCTCAATCACACGTCCACACGCTCTGGACGTCCAACGGGAAAGAGAGAGATTGCTCCCCCTTTATTTCTCTTTATAAAGGGCATAGCCTTCCGCCACATAACACTAATTTGACTAAGGCTGCGCTTTTTTGCGCAAGGGAACTTGGCTTCCAAATCCCCCGGTCCCTTTCAGTGGGCTATATAATGTCGATTCACATGCTAATGACCCTGCTAATGACCCATTAATTCTACACCTACACCCCCCCACCCCCTACCCCTCAGTCCAAAATCCTTGGACCCAGTGCAAGCCTTGTATAACACATAAGCATTTATCGCTGCCAGGTCAAGCATGTTGTAGAACACGGCAATGGGCCGCACCGTATATAAATGTGCAATCTGGTCCATTATACCGGTATGTCAGTTGACCTCAGGTCATGTGACCTGTGTTGGTCCGTCAGTTTACCTCAGGTCATGTGACCTGAGTTGGTCCGTCAGTTGACTTCATGTCGTGTGACCTGTGTTGTTTTGTCAGTTGACCTCAGGTCATGTGACCAGTGTTGGTCCGTCACTTGACCTCAGGTCATGTGACCTGTGTCGGTCCGTCAGTTGACCTCAGGTCATATGACCTATGTCGGTCCATCAGTTGACCTCAGGTCATGTGACCAGTGTTGGTCCGTCACTTGACCTCAGGTCATGTGACCTGTGTCGGTCCGTCAGTTGACCTCAGGTCATGTGACCTATGTCGGTCCATCAGTTGACCTCAGGTCATGTGACCAGTGTCGGTCCGTCAGTTGACTTCATGTCGTGTGACCTGTGTCATTTTGTCAGTTGACCTCAGGTCATGTGACCTGTGTTGGTCCGTCACTTGACTTCAGGTCATGTGACCTGTGTCGGTCCGTCAGTTGACCTCATGTCATGTGACCTGTCTGTCAGTTGACTTAATGTCGTGTGACCTATGTTGGTCTGTCACTTGACCTCAGGTCATGTGACCTGTGTTGGTCCGTTAGTTGACCTCATGTCATGTGACCTGTGTCGGTCCGTCAGTTGACCTTAGGTCATGTGACCTGTGTCGATCCATCAGTTGATCTCAGGTCATGTGACCTGTGTCGGTCCGTCAGTTGACCTCATGTCGTGTGACGAGTGTCGGTCCGTCAGTTGACTTCATGTCATGTGACCTGTGTCATTTTGTCAGTTGACCTCAGGTCATGTGACCAATGTTGGTCCGTCACTTGACTTCAGGTCATGTGACCTGTGTCGGTCCATCAGTTGACCTCATGTCATGTGACCTGTCTGTCAGTTGACTTCATGTCGTGTGACCTGTGTTGGTCCGTCACTTGACCTCAGGTCATGTGACCGGTGTTGGTCCGTTAGTTGACCTCACGACATGTGACCTGTGTTGGTCCGTCAGTTGACCTCATGCCATGTGACATATGTCGGTACGTCAATTGACCTCATGTTGTGTGACCTATGTCGTTTTGTCAGTTGACCTCAGGTCATGTGATCTGTGTTGGTCTGTCAGTTGACTTCATGTCATGTGACCTGTGTCGGTCCGTCAGTAGACCTCAGGTCATGTGACCTGTGTCGTTGTGTCAGTTGACCTTAGGTCATGTGACCTGTGTTGGTACGTCAGTTGACCTCATGCTGTGTGACCAGTGTCGTTGTGTCAGTTGACCTCAGGTCATGTGACCTGTGTCGGTCTGTCAGTTGACTTCATCTCATGTGACCTGTGTCGTTTTGTCAGTTGACCTCAGGTCATGTGACCTGTGTTGGTCCGTCACTTTACCTCAGGTCATGTGACCTATGTCGGTCCATCAGTTGACCTCATGCCATGTGACCTATGTCGGTACGTCAATTGACATCAAGTTGTGTGACCTGTGTCGTTTTGTCAGTTGACCTCAGGTCATGTGACCTGTGTTGGTCCGTCAGTTGACTTCATGTCATGTGACCTGTGTCGTGTCAGTTGACCTCAGGTCATGTGACCTGTGTTGGTCCATCACATGACCTCAGGTCATGTGACCTGTGTCGGTCCGTCACTTGACTTCAGGTCATGTGACCTGTGTCGGTCCGTCAGTTGACCTCATGTCATGTGACCTGTCTGTCAGTTGACTTCATGTCGTGTGACCTGTGTTGGTCCGTCACTTGACCTCAGGTCATGTGACCTGTGTTGGTCCGTTAGTTGACCTCAGGTCATGTGACCTATGTCGGTCCGTCAGTTGACTTCATGTCATGTGACCTGTGTCGGTCCGTCAGGTGACGGACAACAATAGGTCAAGCATGTTGTAGAACACAGCAATGGGCCACCTGCATGTGTCAGAACGCACCGTATATACATGTGCCAAGGACAAGGAGAGAGACAGTACTTGTAAGCAAAATAATTTATTTGACAGAACATCAGGGTTATAGGATAATCAGCACAGCAGAATAAGACAATTGTATGCATAAACTTGTTCTGGAGCAGACAAAGCTTTCCGTTCAGTGGATGTCCCAAAATGTTCAACTGTGAGATAACTTCAGGGTCTGTTATGTGTGAATTGGTCAGGGCCTCTCTAAGGGGGGAAGTGCAACTTACTTACCTGGTGGAAACATTGGAATGCAGTCTGGTGTGGTGGGGGTGTCTGAGTTGTGAGCACGCATATTTATAACAAAAGGCAGTTAATGGCCTACTAATGGTTGAAGAGAAGGAGGGGGTTTGTCCTCAGGATCTTGAAAATTCAGTCATCCTAGTGTTAAACTAGTGCCCACACAAATACATTAGTGTCACTCATTGTACATTTAACCCCCCACTCGATGGTGACACTTACACTCTGTGAATGACTTTTAAAGTCCAAACATATAAGAACCAAATTTTTCTAACTTGGCTCTCGTAGCATATTTTGTCTGCGGCCATCTCATCAGTAGGTCATATCAGCTTCCGTTTCGTGTTACACTTCATTATAACACATCTCATAGTCTTTTGTTTCTTGTAAATACCTGTACACATGCTTCACAGCAATCATATGTTTCTCTCTGGGGTCAGACATAGGTTGTGACAGTCTGCTTACAATCCAGCTGTAGCTGATATCAGGCCTAGTACAGGTCATGATGTAGATGAGGCTGCCCAGCATTTCTCTGTATTTTATTTGGTTAGTTTGTTCCCCCTCTGGAACTAAATCACATTTGATTTCACTCGGGGTGGCTCTGGGTTTACACTCAGCCATACCGAACCTTTCCAATATTTTCTCTATACTGTATATCTGGACTGGCTCATTTTTATTGAACCTTCACTTTGTGTGAAATCAATCCCAATAAACTGCGTAATGTGACCAAGATCTTTCATTTTAAACTTACTCATCAGTTTCTCTTTGACCTCTCTCATGCAGGTCTCATTGCTCGCAGCCACAACTATATCATCGACCCACACTAACAGAATCACTTTTTCTTCTTCAGAAAACCTCGTGTAGATACAATGATCAGCTTGACTCTGTTCAAATTCATTCAACATCAGGAACTCATGAAGCATCATGTTCCAGTTCCTCCCAGATTGTTTAAGTCCGTAAATAGACTTGTTTAGCTTACACACAAGTTGTTCACCCCTCTTTGATTTTACCTGAAAACCTTCTGGTTGATCCATGTAGATCTCATGGTCAATGGGTGCATGTAGATATGCGGCCTTAACGTCCATCTGGTTCAGTGTCAAGTCAAGTTGTGCAGGTAATTGCATCAACACACATATGGGGCGGCCGTGTGGCACAGTGGTAATGGCAGTCGACCCCCATGGAAGGTTGGAGGTTCGAATCCCGCATCCGCCCACCATGTGTCGTTGTGTCCCTGGGCAAGACACTTGACCCCAAATTGCTCCCGGTAGGTCTGGATGGCGCCTTGCAAGGCAGGCTACCACTACCGGTGTATGAATGTCTGAATGAATGGGTGGATGGTTGGTATTGTAAAGCGCTTTGGGGCTCCTCACAGGGGGCTGGAAAGCGCTATATAAATAAGCTCCATTTACCATTTACCATAACACACGTAGTGACGTCAGGTTCTGCAGTTGGAGAGAATGTCTCTGAATAGTTAAGTCCTTCTACTTGGCTATATCCCTTTGCGACATACCTCGCTTTATATGTCTCATTGTTTTTGTCATCTCCCTTAAGAGTGTACACCCACCTTCCCCCCACTGTCTGTCTACCCACTGGTAATGGTACTAGTGTTTTCATTCATTCAACCTTTATTTATACAGGCTAGCCTCGTTGAGCCACGGGGACTCATTTACAAAAGGGACCTGTTTCACTCACACCCAGGGTCAATTTAGAGTTACCATTCAGCCTAACAGTGTAAAGGTGTTGTTCTCTTTAAATGACATCATTTCTTCTCTCATTGCCTTTGTCCACATATCACTTTTTGGTGATGCTAAAGCTTCTCTATAAGTCTGTGGTAGCCCAACTGTGGCTCTGTAACAATAGTCAATTGTTAACTCACTGCTCTGCACGCACATTCATAGTCGGGGAGCTGGAGAATTAGATGTGCACTCATAGACACCCCAAGGTGTGTAGTGGCCGTGGCCGGGGCGCGAACCCGCGTCCTTTGGGTCCCAAGTCAAAAGCCTTGCCACTACACCATCTTGGCTGCTCGCTGCACCACCTGGTGGTGGTTGGGTTAAAGGCAGAAGACCAATTTCGTCTGTCAAGTATGGGAAACATACACAGATGACAAATGTGACAAATTATTATTATTATTATTATAGTCCTCCATGTATTTAGGTTTCCTTCTGACTCTACCTGAAGTACGTGGAGTCTGGGTGTCAGTAGTGGAACCTGTGTCCATCTCTGAGTCTCTTTCAGTGTCAGTGGTAGGACCTGTGTCCATCTCTGAGTCTCTCTCAGTGTCAGTGACTGTGTTCCTCTGAACCTGTCAGTGCTTGACCGTTGTGACTAGGTGTAATTACCCACTCTACGTAGTGGTCCTCTGGTTGTCCCCAGTCAGTCTGTGTACACCTCTCAGCTGTGCTCTTCTCAATAGAGCGGACCAGTCTGTGTTTCTGAACCTTGTTTGTCTCTGGAAAATAAACCAAATACAGTAAGCAGGTGAATGACGATCAAAACCAACAAAAATTCCCATTTTGCCTTTAGGGTCTAGTTTCTTTCTGTTTTGCTCATACACCATACATTTGGAACCAAACTTCTTCATTTTTGAAAGATCTGGTCTCTTTCCTGTAAAAAGGAAATAGGGTGTCTCCCCTGTTCTCTTACAGTAACACCTGTTCCTTATGACTGCAGCTGTTCTGGCTGCATAAGGCCATAACTCTTTGGGTAAACCTGACTCAATCAGCATGCATCTGACCATCTCAAATAATGTGCGCCAATTCCTCTCTGCTGTCCCATTTTGATGGGGAGAGTAGGCGCTGACCTCTCGTGTCTTATATTATTGTTTCTCAACAATGATTGACTGGTACTCTGACACAAATTCTGTCCCATTGTCAGATCTGAGTCGTTTTACCTTACCTTAAGGTGCTGTATCTGCCAAGAACTGTTTTGTTGCCTCAACTGCTTTGTTCTTGTTCCTAATAAAATACACATAAATGGCACCAGAAAAATCATTGGTGAAAGTGATGGCATATTTGTACCCCTCAAATGACTCTGGTGAAATAGGTCCACCCAGGTCAGTGTGTACTAGCTCTAATGGCTCCTTAGCTCTCACATCACTTTGCCTATTTCTGTTTTGTGAAAATTTTCCCTCTAGACAAATTTCACATTGACTGGGTCTTGCATTTTTATCTTTGATCTTCATACCATTTACAACTGTTTCAAGTTTCACAATGTCATAGTTACAGTGACCCATTAATTCATGCCATGTTTTCACATCCAAAGTTACATTACAGGAGTCTTCAACATTTACATCTTTCTCTGTTACCATGTCCAGGTAGTACAATCTGTCTTTTACCTTCATTCTGCACGTTGTACCATTTGGAAAGATCATTTTGTTATTATTATTCTCAAAGTTGAATCTTACTCCTTTCGACGTTGCTGCATCCACCGATAGGATGTTTTGTGGGTATTCAGGAATCAGGAGTATATTTTTGAGTGTCACACTCATGACTCTCCCATCACTGTCGGTCAGCTCGATCTGCGTGTCTCCCTTCTTCAGAACACTGCCGGTGGTCCGTGTTCCATCTGCCAGCTGCATGGTGTGGTTCCTGGGCTGGAACCTCTCATCAAATTTGATGAACTTGCTTTCATCCGTCATGATGTGGGCAGAAGCGCTGCTGTCGACCAGGAGGTTTTGCTGCTGTGTGTTGTGGTGTTGCCATTCACTCACCCGAAGCACACACATCTCTCCTTCATCCGTGGTTCGATTCCCGCCTTTCGCTCGAACAGTTCTTTGTTCAGTGTCTGTAATGGCTGCCGCCTTGTTGCTGCTGCGCGCGCTCATCCATCCGTGCTGAACTTTCTTGTCTTTACTTCTGCAGTCTCTCGCTCTGTGCCCAACTTTTTCACAAATAAAGCATTCTCCGTTGAAGTAATTTTTCTCTCTAAACTTCGGTTTAGATGTCTTGTAATTAGCAGTCATCACTTCGTCTGCTCTGGGCCTGCTGCAGTAACGTAGTGTGCACTCGTAGCTTCTTAGCCTAGCTTTGAACTCGTTGAAAGTTAGCTTTACTTTCGTCTGCGTCACATGCACAGAAAACGGGTTGTACTCTTCTGTGAGACATTTTAACAACATCGCCGTCAGCAGTGCGTCGCTGAGTGTATCTTCAGCTCTGTTTAATGTGGCTACTATCTTCTTGACACGTGTGATTAAGTCCGCTAATGCATCTCCGTTAGCCATTAGCATGTTCGTTAGCTCTATGTATAGCTCGACGATTCACAGCTTTTCTTCAGACTCAAAATGGCGTCTCAATATTTCTAGGCTTTTCTTGCCGTCATCAGGCGCTTCGTACAGTATTAGCATTAGCGTCTTGTCATCTAAACAACCACACAGCTCTGCATATACCAGTTCATTTTTCCTACCGGCCTCGGTAGCTTCTGCAGTTCCCGCTGCTAGCTTACTCCCCAGGATAGCTTCTTTCAGACCGAAGGTTTTTAGGTACACTAAAAACCTAGCTTCCTAGATGTGGTAGCGGCTTTCGTCTCCGTCAAAACGTGGCGGTAGTCCTCTTCCGTGTACCGCTGCACTCGGGCCTTGCCTGGGACCTCGCCCGGGCTCGTAGCTTAAGGGACTGGGCTGACTTAAGGGACGGGTAGACTCAAGGGACTGGGCCCATAACCTGTTAGCAAAGTCGCTGTCGGACCGGTTTGTCCGTCTGCACCAAGCTTCCCCACTTCACTTGCGTGAACGTCTTCAGCACCTCCGTCGTCGCCCATATCTAAAGAGTACATCTTTACTCACTGGTAAACATAGAAATGACAGGAGACATCAACCTGGTTCATGCGGAACCCTCTGCTGCTCAATCACACGTCCACACGCTCTGGACGTCCAACGGGAAAGAGAGAGATTGCTCAGCCTTTATTTCTCTTTATAAAGGGCGTAGCCTTCCGCCACATAAACTAGTGCCCACACAAATACATTAGTGTCACTCATCATACATTTAACATTATCTATCATGGTGCACTAAGATTCATAACTGGCTGTGATTATCATACCCACCACTGCACCCTGTATTCACTGGTTAACTGGACATCATTAACCTCACGCAGACTCTTCCACTGGTACATTTTCATCTTTAAATCACTTCTTGGTCTGCTGCCCTCATACATCTCCTCCTACATGTCTTTGCGTGAGTGCAGCTACAGCGTGCGCTCTCAGGACATGATCACCTGCAGTGTTCCCTCAGTGAGGACTGAACTTGGAAAAAGGGCCTTCTCCTACTCTGCTCCTGCTTCATGGAATATCTTACAAAAAGATCTGAAGCTCTCGGCCCTGACCTCTAAATGGTTTTCAGAATCTGTTGGAATCCTGGCAAAAACCAATGCAGATATGTTCCTGTCTTTGATTTTATACATCTACCTTATAATGTTTTGCTAGTTTTTGATACTTTGTAAAAAAAATAAAAAATAAAAAAATCTGTATTTCTCTCTTGTGTTTTTTCTATTGTCTATTGTTTAAGGAAATTCTACCATTGCTGTTCATCATTCTTTCGTTTGTAGCAGGTCGCTTTTGTAAATGAGTCCACGAGACTCAATGAGATTTACCTGACTAAATAAAGGTTGAATGAAAAAAAACTAAAAACTAAATGAGCATCTGTGCCACATTTTCAAAGGAAATGTATATGTTGGGCTTTTTGAGGTCACATGGCTGCGGCCATCTTAAATTAGGTTAACTTCTAGGTCATAAACTATAATCCAACTTTTCATTTCAAATTTTTATAAAATTCATCTAATTGTTCACAAGATATTTTACTAACAGTCAGACCAACACAGGCACAGGTTGAAAACATCATAGGCCAAAAACAAACAAACAACCAAACAAAAATTAACAAAACAAATTAAAGTTGACTCTTTTGTTTGAGCAGCTTTTGTTGTTTGTTCGTTCTTTTTGTCCTCCCCCAGTGCGTCCATCCCTCCCACAGCACCAGAGTCCAATCACAAGTCAACCCTTCTCCCCGTCCCTTCACGGTCAGCCTGTTGTTTTCACTAGCTTTTCTTTTTTTCTGTTCCCCCTCACGGAGCAACTGGAGGCTGGAGCAGATGCAGAGACATTAGTGAGCAGCAGACAGAGGACAACATGCAGAGAGGGAAGCTGCACAACTTCAATTCTTGATGATCCCTGAACACCACAAACTTTGTCTGTGTCTGAGTCTCAGCAGGACCAAGGGATCAGACAGGAGAGACCCTGAAGAGGACACCAACAGATCCTGACAGGCACAAAACCTCAGCTCAGGACAAACCGGGACAAACAAACAAACAAAGAAGAGTGAGAGATAAGGAGGAGGAGGAGAGCTCTACAGATGTGAGTGAAAGCGGCGAGGCGAGAGATGCTCATAGGGCCCGACAGTAAAATATAAAGTGCAACAAAAACTGATCAGAGACAACCTGCCAGAGCCACTTTTAACTAAAAGCTGTTGCACGAAAGAATCAGATCAGACCAGAGGAACGAAGTCAGGATGGCCAACTCAGGTCTCCAGCTGCTGGGGTATTTTCTGGCATTGGGCGGCTGGATCGGTGTCATCTCCACCACCGCCCTGCCCCAGTGGAAGCAGTCATCCTACGCTGGAGATGCCATCATCACCGCTGTGGGCCTGTACGAGGGGCTGTGGATGAGCTGTGCCTCTCAGAGTACCGGACAGGTGCAATGCAAGATCTTTGACTCCATGCTTTCATTGGACAGTGAGTATGACGAAGAAACACCTCTCAACAAATGTTACCATCGTTGCTCTCATTTGAAGTGTTCTCTTTGAATTGATAGTTCCTGTTGAACAGAGCTGCTGTGAAAACATTCTGTCATCAAACTAAACTCAAGATATTCCTTCAGATGTGTTCTTCTCTGCTCATTAACTGCCTTGTCCTAACAAATATTTCCTTAACATCTACACAATTACAGTACAGCACTTGTTCATTCATACTCATCTGCATGCATTCATCACCCTCCCTGGTGATAAACTCTGTCTCGTGATGGAGACGTTCCCAAGCAGTAAATCTCATTTTAAATGTGCGTTTAATAAAATTCTGTTGGCGTAATGAGTAGATAGAAGTGGGAGAGGGTGAGGAATGTGGGCTTCCAGCATAAATCAACTCCAGATATGAGCCTCTTGTCATCTCTAATATAAAACCAAGGATCCAGCGACTCGTTGGTAATGGCGTGCAGATTATTAGAGTCCACTCATTTACTGTAAATCATTCATTCACAGCGTTTAATGAAGGGCTGTGAGGGTGGAGGAGATGAGGAGGGTGGGGGCTCAACCAGAAAGCTTTTTTTTTTAAACCAAAGAAATAGAATTTTCTTTGTGGTCACATTCATTTAATTCAGTTTTTTTGTTGTTATATGGTGCTGGTTGACATCTACAGATGTCCCAGTACACCACACAACAACAAGTCCAAATTTAACAGAAAACACACCCGGACTCGAACTTAATTACAATCAAATCAACCCGATTATGAAACGACACATTCTCACACAGAACATTTAGGGTTAAAGCTGTTTATCTGAGGAAGCCAGCAGATTGCAACCAAACTTCTTTCAGTAAAATAACCCATCATCATTGACAACAGTGGAAACAAATAACTCCCTTTTAACAGGAAGAAATCTCCAACAGAACCAAACCAGAACCAGAACCGGGATGGGCAGTAATCTGTCTCAACAGGCTGAAGTTAGAGAGGACAGGAAATATACTGAGACAGACCCAGAAGGATTGTTCTGGTGTAGTTCCTATGGTCCAGGTATGGTTTACTTGATTCAGGTCTATTTTCTACGTTCAAGGTGTAGTTTCTATGGGAAGAAAAACATGTTAAATATGTTCAAATAGAAACATAAATAATAAACTGTTTAACGACAGCAGCAGAGTGAGGAGATGTGGTCAATTTGTGCTCTGGTAGTCTAAGCCTGTTACAGCAGAACTAAGGGATAGTTCATGGAAACCCAAGCTAACCCCAACTATAGGCTTTATCAAGAAGGAGAGTCTTAATCCCAGTCTTAAAACTGGACAATGTGTCAGCCTCATGGACAGAAACAGGAAGTTGGTTCCACAAGAGAGGAGCCTGAGAACTGAAAGATCTTCCTCCCATTCAATATGTGGAAGCTCTAGGAACCACGAGTAAACCTGCAAACTGAGAGTGAAGTGCGTTGTTAGGAAAATATGGAACAATAAGATCTGTAATATAAGATGGAGCTAGGTTGTTGAGAGCTTTGTAGGTTAGAAGTAGGATTTTGAATTATATCCTGGACTTGACAGGGAGCCAGTGGAGAGAAGATAAAACTGGAGGGATATGATCTCTCCCACTAACTCCAGTTAAGACTCTGGCAGCAACATTTTGGATAAACTGAAAGTTTTTAAAGAAGTTTTTGGACACCAGATATGAATGAATGAATTAAATTTACTTAAAAAGGGATAATGTACAAATCAAACATAAATGTCACCATTTGACGTGCTGTACCAGATAATAACAAAAGCTAATTTGCATCTGCAGTCTCTTGATAATAAACCATTGCAATAGTCCAGTCTAGACGTGACAAATGCATGAACCAGTTTTTCTCCTCATTTTTGAAGAAGATGTTTCTAATTTTAGCAGTACTGTATTACACAGGTGGAAGAAGGTGGTTCTAGTAACATTTTTAATGTGGGGGATAAAAGACATGTCCTGATCAAAAATAACACCAAGATTTTTAACATTAGAACTGGAGGCCAGATTAATGCCCTCCAGAGAAAGTGAAAGACTGCTAAGTTTATTCCTAAGATGTTCAGGTCCAAAAACCACAACCCATGTCCTGTCTGAGTTTAGATGCAGAATGTTCAGAGACATTCTGGCGGTTCTGGTGCTCTTTACAAGATCTACAACTGAGACACTTTACTAACATTTTGCTTTGGCGTCGCGTCATCTTATCTACAGTTTTTTGTAACAATCCTTGTGACGGAGCAGCCGAAGCGATCTCCTTTGGTCTGCTGCAGCAGTGAGAACAGCATATTGTCCTCCTGCATGAATAGACACTGTAACGAGAAGAAAAGGGCAGTGTTGAGCAAAACACCAGAGATATTCCCAGAATGTTCTCCATCTTCCCCACACACTCACACTGGTCCAGTTGTTCATTAACACAAACACTCACTGTATTTACATGTTGCACGTACCATCCATCACAGGGTGTTTCAGGTGTTCTACAGGACACAAATGCAGAGAAGACAAGGCAGACTTGAATTAAACTTTGTTTGAGCCACGGAGGCTCGTCTCCTCTGGAGGTGTTCCCAGCAGGAGCAGCATGTGATGGAGGGCTGAATTGCTCACCAGACTGTGCTTCCTCTTCTGCTGTTGGTGCTGCCAAGCAAATATAGTGGAAATAAATTTCTGACACCCCCCCCCCACCAATAAGAGGCAGGCAGTAAAGATTTTAGAAAGCTAGGCAGACTGATTATTTTTGTCCTAACAGGAAGGTAGAGGAACTGACAGGATGGTTGTACGTCAACAGACAGCCACAACCAGCTAAGCAAAAATGTTTATACAGTAGCTCCTCGTTTGTCTTAAACCAGGGGTGTCAAACTTACTTACAGAAGGCGGGCAAAATTAAAACCTTTTCCAAACTAAGGGCCAATTTCAGAATCTACACTAACTAAAATCAGATACCCAGCATCTTTTCTTGGTCACAGGTTCCTCAACAAGAGTTTGATTGGTCTCAACCAATCTGTGTGTTTTAAGAATGAGCGGTGACCTAAAGCTCGTCATCTGATTGGTTGCCCTGTATGTCAATCAAGTGACGGGATGTCACTTGACATCCCGGCTGACAATTTTTTAATGTCACGCTACGATCTACTCCGCGATCGACCGGTAGATCACGATCGACGTAATGAGCACCCCTGATCTAGCAATGTGGATATCCTAACTGGGCCTTCCTGAAAGCAGAGAAGAAACCCAAACAGGACTCCAGCCAGCCATCAGGTGAAAAGAAGGAACCCAGACCCAGACCAGTGGTCATTCCGTATGTTGCGGGAGTTTCAGAGACATTGAGACGTTTATTTTCTAAACACAACGTCCCAGTGGCTTTTAAACCCCAAAATACATTACGACAAAGACTGGTTCATCCCAAAGATCCAGTCCCCCGGCACAAACAGAGTAATATTGTGTATGCTGTTCAGTGTCAGGAGGGCTGTGATCAGTCTTACATCGGGGAAACTAAACAGCCACTGGCCAAAAGGATGGCCCAGCACAGAAGATCAACATCATCAGGTCAGGACTCTGCGGTCTACACTCATCTCCAGGCCAGCGGTCACTCTTTCAGGGATGAAGATGTTCACATCCTTGATAGAGAGGAACAATGGTTTGAGAGAGGAGTAAAGGAGGCCATCTTTGTGAAAAGAAACCGTCCATCATTAAACAGAGGTGGAGGCCTCCGGGTTCAACTGTCCCCCTCTTACAATGCTGTTATTGCTAGTATCACTCAGCCCTCTGTGAATAGCAAACAACCATCAGGGTGCTAACGATCCATCGTTATGCTGATGGTCCTCCTTAAAGCTGCTGTATGTAACTTTTCTAAAAAATATATTTTTAACATATTTCTTCACTCTGTCACTATCTCCTGACAGACTGATGTTAGACAGGTAATCTCTGAAAAAAACTATAGTCCTCTGGCTTCTCCCGGTGGTACTACAAGCATTTCTAAAAACCCACAGTGACCCGCCGTTAACCAGCCAATAAAAACAGAGTTTTTAACCAGCCAATAAAAACAGAGTTTGGTTCATGAACGAGCTTCTCACGCCCATCCCCCGCCCATCCCCCGCCTGTCCCAACCCCGCCTGGCCAGTCACGAGACAGGCCATGCTGTGGAGGAGGAGCTAAGGAGAGTGAGTTGCAGGTCAGCAAGGGGGAGGGACCAGAAAGGTGTCTCTGTTCAAAATTGTTCTAAGTCCAGCGTTTTCCAGAAACTACATACTGCAGATTTAAGCACGTGAACAGCTAGTTCTGGCTGTCAACAACAAACTGGTTGATTCACTATGAGAAAGTGCTATTTATAATAATAATAACAATACGGCGTCCATTTCCACTGTTATGCTGATGACACACAGCTCTACTTGTCATCAAAACCTAACTCCACCCACCCACCCTCCATCCTCACCGACTGTCTCAATGAGCTAAATCACTGGTTTTCTAACAATTTCCTTCAACTAAACAGCAACAAAACAGAAATCATTCTTGTTGGTACCAAAAACTCTATTTCAAAATCAGAACATCTTCTCGTCCCCCTTAACAACTCTCTGCTATCCCCCTCCCCTCAGGTCAAGAGTCTCGGTGTCATCCTCGACACCACTCTCTCCTTCACTTCACACATCAACAATATTACTCGGTCTGCCTATTTCCACCTCCGTAATATTAACCGTCTCCGTCCTTCTCTCACACCCCGCTCCACAGCCATCCTGGTGCACAGTCTTGTGACTTCCCGTATTGATTACTGCAACTCCCTTCTCTACGGCCTCCCCAACAAATCTCTCCACAAGTTACAGATGGTCCAGAACTCAGCTGCCCGTGTCATCACTCAAACCTCCTACTATAACCACATCACTCCTGTCCTGCAGCAGCTCCACTGGCTCCCGGTTAAATCACGCATCATCTTCAAAATTCTACTCCTCACGTTCAAAGCTATCCACAACCTTGCCCCTCCTTATCTATCTGACCTCCTACAAATCTCCATCCCATCACGCTCTCTCAGATCCTCCTCTTCGCTACATCTCCATGTACCCTCTGCCCGCCTCTCCACCATGGGGAGCAGGGCCTTCACCTGCTCTGCCCCTCACCTCTGGAACGCTCTACCGCCAGACCTTCGAAACACCACCTCCCTTTCTCTGTTCAAGACAGCCCTGAAAACACATCTCTTTAGACTAGCTTATCACTAACTTCACTAAATGTATTTTCATTATTTTGCATTTTATAATCTTTATGTATTTTATATTTCAATTTGTCACTGATAATGTTTGAACTGTATTGGTTTGTTAAGTGTCCTTGGGTGTCCTGAAAGGCGCTTTTAAATAAAATGACTATTATTATTATTATAACAATACATTTTATTTGTAGGTGCCTTTCTTGGCACTCAAGGTCATCTTACATTGTCAATTATAAAAACAAACAATATTATACACACAGTAAAAACAAGTAAAATGAATTAAAATAAGACTATGCAGTTGCAATCACAGTGCAGGCTACTTTAAACAGATGAGTTTTGGGTTTTACTTTGAAATGTTGCAACAAGTCTGTATTGCGAATATCAGGTGGGAGTGAGTTCCAGAGCTGGGGAGCAGAGCAGCTGAATGCTCTGCTCCCCATAGTAACAAGACGGGCAAGGGGAACAATGAGCTGGATGGAAGAAGAGGATCTGAGGGTTCGAGCAGGTGTAGCAACGTGAACAAGGTCCAAAAGGTATGGAGGAGAGATGTTGTGGACAGCTTTGAATGTAAGGAGGAGAATTTTGTAATTGATGCAATATGGGATGGGAAACCAATGAAGCTGTTGTAAAACAGGTGTGATGTGATGGATTGAGGGGGTCCGTGTAATGATATGGGCAGCTGAATTTTGAACCAGTTGTAACTTATGGAGGGTTTTCTGAGGTAGGCCAAAAAGAAGAGAATTACAATAATCTAAACGAGAGGTGACCAAACTGTGGACCAGAACAGCAGTGGAGTGAGGAATGAGGGAAGGACGGAGACGATTAATATTTTGAAGATGAAAGTAGGCTGACCGAGTGATATTATTGACATGAGAGGAGAAGGAGAGGGTGGTATCAAGGATGACACCCAGACTCTTAACCTGATGGGAGGGAAAGATGGAAGAGTTATCAACCGAAATTATAAGACTGCGTTTGTTGCAGCTACTCAGACTGAAGAAGTCTTGTGGATAAAAGACAAAACGTTTCTACAATTTTCATGTTTTAATCCGACCGGATGACCAGACATTACTTTGTTAGATTTGTTGCCTCTGGTTCCCTCCTGCAGTCCAAAAACACGTTAGTTAGTGGTTAGTTGGTGACTGGTGTGTGTGTGTGTGTGTGTGTGTGTATGTGTTTGTGGTCTCCATTTATCCCTGCTTCCTCTCTAGTGATGGAGTTAGGCATCAGTTCCCAGAGGCCCTGCAAGAGTTGAGCAGGTTTAGAAAATGAATGGGTCGATGGAAAGAAATCACAGAGGAGGAGAACAATGGTTCAACATTTTGTTCCACCTCCATCCAAAACATTGATCGGGACTGCTGTAAATTATAGAGGGAGCACATGTTTCTGCCTGTTACATTAATTTGAAGTCAAGGACTCATTAAGATCTTTGCTTTAATATCTGCTCAAAACATCAGCAAAACTAACAAAGAACCAGAGTTCAGAGAGCAGTTTGGGACAAAGGGAACTTGAAGAGAGTCAGGAGGGTTCAGCTGAAAGGGAGAGTGGAGAAGTTGGATATTACGTGAATAAATCTGACTTCACAATGGGACACACACACAGCTTGTGGTTGGCACTGCCACTCATGGCTCTACAAAGAGACCACCTCACGGATGCCCCCCACCACCCCCGTCTTTCAACCTAAAAGCCTAAAGTGATCTAACGATTTGTGTCGAACTGAGCAAAGTCAGCGCCTAACCCCACACAAAGATCAAGACGTGACCCTGTGTGATGACTCTCTCTGTTAAAGAGTGTTTCAGTCCAGCATGAAAAGATGTTCTGCTGCATTGAATCAAACTTCAAACATCTTTCATCTCCTGATGCCTCCATGGAACGTCTCAGAGCAGATCGTGAAACTCAGCTTCACCCTGTGAGGACAAATCCTGCCGCAGGCTCAGCCGGTGTTTCTGACGTGATTTCTCTGTTTTAATTGTTCCACATGACAGAGAGAAGAGAAGGAACTTCATCCATCTATCTGCCTGTGAGCTTGAAAGATTAGTGAGCTACCGACTTCCATTTTGGTGTATGGCTGCATCTGCTTTAAGAAAAAATCAACCCCAATATATGTAGGGCATCCAACAGGGATGACTCATGCCAAGTTTGGTGCATTTCGGTCTTTCAATGTGAATGTTATATCGTTTTGAAATTTATGGCGTGAAGTACAACTTTGAGGCCTGGCCACGCCCCTTTAACATAAATGAAAACGCAAGCTTTTGATAACTTTTACTGTCCAATGTGTTAAGGACATATTAACCAAGTTTGAAGGCAATACTTCAAAATCCCTAGGAGGAGTTTGTTAAAATCTTCAATTAGAAACTCCCAAAAATGACCCTTTGACCCAAAATGGCAGACTTCCTGTTGGTGTTGGACCAGCGCTCCAAGAGACTTTTTCGTAGGTCTTGAGAAGATCCAGATGTTCACCGAGTTTCAGAATAATCCGTCAAAAAATGGCTTGGGGCTTAGGTTTTATATTATTCTAGGGGGCACTGTGGAGGCTATTGGACAATTATCATGGATTCCTGTTCAAGGGGTGGGCAATGATCGATCATACTGATTTTGGTACTCCTCGGATCAAATCTGTGGATTTTAGAACCGAACATATGGCGACGGCGTTACGTCTTACTTCACCACGTCTCCACGTCCACATGCTCCACCTGAAACAGTAAGGGTTGGAAAGCAAGTTACACCAACATGTCTTGGGTCACTGGACACACTGTCATGCTGATTAGGTAACAGCGGTCCAATAGGGACCGTTCAACGTAAAACTTGACACTTCCTGTTGTCAGGGGGCGTGGCTTAAATGATATCATGATTTGACCATTCAGTCTTTCAGGGGACTGGATGTGGATCAATCACTGAAGGTTTGATAAATTAGGCAGTTTTCATGTAAGTGCTATTAGCGTTTTGTTTTTCATGGCGAGATGTCCAACTTTGAGGTCTGGCCCTGCCCCTTCAGCATGCTTCGAAATGAACCTTTTTGATATCCTTTGGTCCTCCATGTTTTATGAAGAAACTGGCCAAGTTTGAAACCGACAGAGCGAAATCCCTAGGAGGAGTTCAAATGCGGAAGTTGTAAATGGCCAAAAAGGTGTGAAAATTTGGACAGCATTCCAAAATGGCCACCTTCCTATTTATCGTACAACGTTGGTGCCAGAGGGTTTTCTGTGCATTTTGGTGAATTGGACAAGTGTACCAAATTTCATGCTTCTACGACAAACTAAGTCAATGCGGAGGGTATTTTTAAAAAATTTCTAGGTGGTGCTCTTGAGCTGTTTCTGTTGCGATTTTTGCCACGCCCCCAAAATACATAAATTTTCAACAGTCCTGATGCGGCTGCCAAATTTGGTGAGTTTTTGGATATGTAAAGGCTCCCAAAAGGCCAATTCATTTGGCGGAAAAATTGTAGGTCGGGCCTGAACAGAGCAATTACAATAGGCCTTCGCAGCGCTTTGCTGCTCGGGCCTAACAAACAATAACAATGAATCAATCAAGGCTTAATTCTCTTATCTAAGGCAAAATTGACTCTTTGAGCAGGAATTATTTCAGTTTGAATTTAGACAAAGTTTGGCTATTTTAACAAATAGTTACTTTGGATTTTTGGTGGAAAGAAGTTGTTTAATCTGATCAGATGAAGTTATTTATCATCACTGCAAGCCAGGAAATGATTTACCAAGTTGCATCAGCTTAAAATAGCATAACCAGACCAAGGCATTACGTCACTAAGTTCTGCTCCTTACCGGGTCAGCTTGAAGGCACCAGGTCACTCGTCTTTCTGGGGTTCTCTGGTGGATCAGACCAGAGACACAATGAGGAGGACTCGCCGGGAACTGTCCAAGGCAGCTGACCATCACTGTGACAGCTTTAGGGGTCTGAGGGCAACAGCTGATGAGAAGGTACACCGTCCATCGGTATCTTCTGCATGTTTGGACCTCAAGCCAAGAACGTGTGTCTTGCAGTGGAAAAAGGCTTCATCTTCTGCAGTTATTTACTTCTTACAATTGTAACTGAGTGACATTTTTATCTGCTCAGGAGTTGAACGAGTGGACCTTGGCACGGCCTCTCTGATTTTTGGTCCAAAGACGAACCATCTTCCAGTTTGGAGCCGGAGACGACCTGCTCAGTCCGGGGGTCCAAGGCGAACTGCTTTTAACACAAAGGATCTTTGTGCAAAACAACAGCTCTGAGAATAATTGTTTAGACTAAGGCCCTGTACACACGTAGCCGGATATCAGTAAAACTGAATAGTTTATCATGCGGTTTGGCCTTTCATCCACACGTGAACTCCGGTTGATGTAACTATAAACGAATAATAACAAAAAAACTCCGACCAAAGTGGAGATTTGAGAATTCTCCGCTTTCGGGTTTGTATGTGGACTTTCAGAACCGGAGATATGCGTATTTCTGCGGCAGCTCGTGTGGCGCTGACGTCACATAATGCTCCAAAAAAAGCGCTAAAATGTCAACATACCTGCTCTGACATGATTCCCAGTCGGCATTTTCCTGCGTTTTATTAACTTTGTACTCCAACACGGTATTTAACAGTAGTTCAACATCACGGTCTGTCCACACAAACGAATGAAAAAAACCATAATAAACAGGGTTAGGGTTGTAGTTGCTTTGAAGGGTTGTGACTGCACTACACTGCCAACTATGGGTTCGGCATATTCATTACAATGCTCTGTGGTGAAAATAAACGGGGACATGTAGACGAACATTTTAAATATCCGAACATGTATATACAGAGATTTTTTTTGTGTGCAGATATTCGTTTTTCAAACACTAGGCTACGTGTGTACAGGGCCTAAGTAAGGAACATTTTGACTCCCCTCTGAAGAAAACAGCTTCAGCTCAAAGACTGCTCATGACAGGTGTCTCTGAAGGAATAGTCACTTTCTGAAAAACAGAACAGAGAAAATATCTTATCCACATTGTAATATTTTACATGATTTCATTATAATGATTGAGAACAACAATCAAAATGATGATTCATGTTCACACTTGTTAATCAAATAAAACAAACTTCATTAATGATTTGTTTTTCTTTCTTAGAGACAGAGGAATAATAAGGTAAACATTTGTCAGACTGTAGCTGACTCTGTGCCCCTGACAAGAAGTGTAGAAAAACATCAGACATTATTGAAGTCAGAGGTAATTTTAAAGCACACGATTCATGGTGAGTCTGAAAGATGAATAATGGTCGAGGGTCATAATTAGAGCAGTGCAGCTTCATGCTACAAACCATTCACTCTCTCTCACCTAGGGACAATTTAAAGTTACCAATCAGTGTAACATGTATGTTTTTGGTCTGTGGGACGAAACCGGAGTACCCAGAGAAAACCCACACATGTACAGACAGAACATGCAAACTCCACCCAGAAAGTTCCCCTGGCCAGGATTCGAACCAGGGACCTCCTAGCTGAGATTCAACTACTAACAGCTGTTCCACTACGTGCAGTTCTCTGTTTCAAGTTTTCCTTCTGTTCCAGGATAAATTAGTCTTTCCTCTGTGACATCTCTTACACTCATTTGATTGGTGTCTGTGGTGGTGCGGCCCGATCTCTGTGGAGACGGCCCCATGAAACAACCCTGCCTTGTAACAAAGCCACAATAACTCTTCTGTGTGAGACATGTAAGACAGGACCTCCTACACCCGAGTTTCATCTACGTCTGCTCCACCTACTGCCTCTGCCTGTACGCAGACAATGTGCGCTTGTATATGTGTGTATGTTTGCGTGTAAATATGTTCCTCATACTCAACTGTGTGTGTGTGTTGTGTCCTGTGTGGGCAACACATTAAGATTTTTCAGACGAACAATGGAGTGATGTGGAGAAGATGAGGAGGATCATTTAAATGTACTCTGGAAAGAGTAAAGCTAAAGAACACCCTTGTCTCCACCTTTCCTCTTCTTTAGTCCACATCCAGACCTGCCGGGCTCTGATGGTGGTGTCGGTGCTGCTGGGCTTCATCGGCATCATAGTCAGCGTGGTGGGCATGAAGTGCACCAAGGTGGGAGATAACAACCCGTCCACCAAGTCCCGTATAGCTGTGACCGGAGGGGCCCTGTTCCTGCTTGCAGGTACATCTGCTCATCTTGCCTTGACGTCTTCTGGGAGCACAGACATGCAGAATCTCCTAATGTTTAGCGAACGTCTCACATTCTTTAGCTTGGAAGTTAGAGTCCCTGCTGTAAACAGGAAGTGGTCATTTTAGCTGCTGACCTCAGATGTAAATCAGACCTGATCCCAGAGGAGACGATAACATGAAGTAGAGAAACGGTACTTTCTGTGAACACTCAGTGAACGCTGCCTGCTGAAAGTGAGCTGTTAAATTTACAACTACTGAACAAAAACTGAAGATAAAAACTAAAACCAGCAAAAAGAACAGCAGCTAAAAGCTAAAAATGAAGAACATTTTCTAAATATTCCAAAGACTGCTAAGTATTGCAAGAAAGTGAAAACATTAAATGTGTAACAGTTGTAGAACTACAGTACTCGGAGTCTTGAGCAGGTTTTGATGTGCAGTGTTTGTAGATGTGCTGTAGTAGAAACCAGAAGGCTCCGATCCGTTTCCCCGGTGAATTGTAGCTCCACCTGCAGTCTGAATCATGGGGAGGTGATGCTCTTGTACCTTCCCCCATAGGTCTGTGCACGCTGGTGTCCGTGTCCTGGTATGCCACGCAAGTGTCCTATCAGTTCTTCAACCCAAACACGCCACCCAGCGCCAGGTATGCTCTTTATTTTCTGCTACACTCGTTCCTTTTTACTTCCCATAGCTGAAGAAGGCAACCGTGTTTGCCTGTTAGCAAAATATTTCAGAAATCACTAAATCTTATTAAAACTTGCAGAAAGTAACTAATGATTGCATGTCTACAACGTCCACCATTGAAGTCCCCCCAATTCACGATGGCCACCACAGTAATCAACATTAGCTAACAGAAAAATGACTATCTGCGTGGATTTTACGGTGCGCTAAATTTTGGAGTGGTAGTTACCCATTTCCTGGTAAAATGCGAGTGTGAATGCCTCTTGCTTATGAATGTCAAGAAAACAGTTGAAAAGTAGCTTGAAATAGAGAATGAAGCTTCAAGTATCAGAAGGAACCAAAACATGCACAATTGTGCCTAATGTAGGGGACTGCCAGGTTGCTGCCAATATAAACTCTTGATCTGACAGTTCTATATGTTTGGGTTTGCTCTCAGCTACCACTATACCACATTTCAGCTAATTAGCTCTAAATGCTTGAGTTATTATATTTTTTCCTTTTGAGCTAAGGTGGCCATATTGGATTTTCGATTTGGATGTAGTACGTGATATGGAACGTTCTCAGCTATAACCTCACCAAATTTTAGCTTTGTATGTGTAGAAATTTCTGAGATAAATCCATACAAAAGTAGTGTTGGTGGCCATCTTGGATTTTTGATTTTCATGAACATTTGATCGAAATTATTGTCAGATTTCATCACACCAACTTTAAGCACAATATAACTAAAAATGACTGGTTTAGAGTGTTTTCCTTTTTTTCTAATGCAGCCATCTTGGATTTTTTGATTTTCACAATAGGGATATTTGTCAGCCAACAATGTGCCAAATTTCAGCCGAAAGAAGCACAACAAGCTGAAATTAGTAGACATAAGTTTTAAGAAGCATGAAAATCTTCAAGTTAGCTGTATCAAACTTAAAGGAACACAAAACAGCTGAAAAAACAGCTGAAATTAGCTGACTTTTTTCAGTTTTAATTTAGAATCTATTAGTGAATGTTGTAAGCTACCAATATGCCAAGTTTTAGCTGAATAGCTCTAAAAGTGGCAGTTATCCTAGGTTTTCTATAAAACAGCTGAATAGTAGCTACATTTTTTTTTTAGAAAGAAGCTTCAATTCCCCAAATGAAGTGAAGGGTGCTTCATTGTGTCCTCTAAGGCTTAAAAAGGCAGAAATTAACACAATCAAGTTGAAATTATCTGAGAATAGCTGTAATTTGCTAAAAACAGCTGAATAGTAGCTAAAAGAAGCAGAAAGAAGCTTACATTATTAGGAGGATGTCGGGGGAGCATGTTTTTGCTGAATTAGGCTGAAAAAAGTTTAAACGATTGCAAGAAATGTGGAATAAGCTTATAAAGATGAAATTAGCATAAAACAGCTAAATGCTAGCTGAAATAGCAGAATTAGCTGAAACCTACAGAAATAAGCTGAAAGGAGCACAACAAACTGAAATTAGTCAAAATAATTTTTGAAGAAGTGTAAAAATCTTGAAGTTAGCTGAATGAAGCTGAAAGGAGCACACAACAACAACTGAAAAAAAAAAAACAGCTGAAATTCACTGAACTAGCGGATTTTTTTTCTAAAATTCGCGCAAGGAAGCTAAAATAAGCTGAACCAGAACAAAATGTGAAAGGAGCAGTAAAACGTTGTAAACAAATCTAAAGATTTGAAGGATGTAAAATGAGCTAAATTCATTTTCTACGAGAAAAAAGTGTCAGAAAAGGTTAAATATTCCAAACAGCTAAAGCTGTACCAATACCAAAAGTCATAGCAGTCATGTCCTGAAAGAGCTGAATGTTTTGATATATGAATTGTTGACATAGCACAAAAATTGCAATACTGTAAAAATCTGCGTTTAACATGCTCCTGTGTATAACCTGCTTTGTTCGATTATTGTCAATAAATTGGAAAAATCCATAAATAACATGCTTCGCCCTATAAGACACATCTATTATGCGTCACCGCTACGCGACGCGTCAGCGCCTCATTTGCCCTGCTGAAAATGGCGGCCACAGAAGCGAGCCAGCATGGAAGGACTTTACAAGATTAACACGGTAAAAACAATTATTTCTTTGCTGAGAAAAAATATATTTCTTAGCTGACATTATAGCACAAGGGTTCCTGAGCTTAACCGTTCCTTAATCAATTCACGAAATGGTCAAATCTGCTAGATTTAAATTGTTTCGGTTTGACGTCTTCCAAAACAGTCTCGTGCGCTACGAAAATAAATTATAAATAAATTGAATTTTATCTCAAATGTCTTATACAGGACAACAGTTTGTACATTAAACCCCATATAATTACACTCTGTAAGCCTAAAAAATATCCGTTGAGTGGTTTAAGAGCTGTTTATCTCAAACAGTAGGTATCTGTTCACGGAGCTAACTGCTAACAGCTAAAAGAGCGATTTTTTTATAGCTCTAAATATCTTCTGCAGCTAACATTTTGTAAATGACCACCAAATAATTACGCTCTGTAACTTTCAAGAAAATCTGCGGTGTGGTTTATGAGTTATCCTGCTAAAAAAACAGCTAATGTCACAGCTAATAGTAAGGTAGCTACATCCAGAGCAAGAGGCTAGGCAGCGATAGAGCAGTCCGAGCAGGAGGCTTTTTTTGGACACATGAGCTAGAAACGGTCGGTGGAGTCCTCTGGAAGTGTCCCCCTAGCGGACAAAAGTGGTACTGCACCATTTTTTGCCCAAAATGAAAAACGGCGATATAAGAGCCAAAAATGGGTCTAAAAATATGGGGAAAAATCCATAAATAACAGGCTTCAGTGTATAACACACAGGACATTCAAATGAATTAAAAAAACTGTGTGTTATACACCGATTTTTACCGTAGTTAGATGTAAAAAAATGTACGGAAGATAAAGGGAATCTCAATACTGTAGTGTGAATGCCTACAGGCATTCACACAACTAGTACTATACCAGCATCAATACTAATAAATGCTATTGCACTTTTTTACTATTCATAAAATCTCTAATAACAAACATAAACTCATTGTTGAACATTTATATTGGATAAAAATATCCTCTATTCATCTTGCTTGCTTAAAGAAGACACACTCGAGGACACAAGAAGATTTTTAAATGGTTTTATTTTCAAAGGCAGATTTTCACCACAGGTTACATGGTCGTAGCCAGGATTTTATGAGGGGCGGTTCGTTTAAAGGAAAAGTGGACCTAAAAAGAGCAACACGCCTCAGTGGTTCACTGGAAGCGCGTCGGGTTGCCACTCCAAACTTTATCTCGACTCGGGTTCGATCCTCACTTGGTTGAACTTATTTTACGTTTGTCTTTTATTGGGAAAAAAAAGAAGGAGTTTGTGTTATGCCTATCAAACCAGCTCTCTGAGAGAGAAAAGAACCCTCTGCTGACCCAAACACATGGCTCATGGACAGTTAACATTCTCAGCCATAGTAGTTTAAACGAGTAGTTTAAACGAAACATCTGTAAACCTTGACCAAAACCCCTGACACTTTATATTTTGATCACATTTTGTTGGAATAATTTTAAAAAAATGCTTGTTTAATTTATGCCTTTTAAGTCAGTTAAAGCAAAATACAAATCAGGAACTCATTTAGTTCCCAAATGGAAACTGGTTCACAGAACAGTGTAGAACAAAATGTTTTGTTTCTTTTAAGTTTTTTTGGGAGTCTTTCCTTGTTTGAAGAGTGATCATGGTTCAATGTGTAATTACATCACAGCTCTTTGAATTCTTCTTGGCTCAAAGGTTTAGGTGCCTCGATGATCATGTGATTATTTCATGCCACAGTACAATGTCTCACCACAGGATTCACATCTGCTCAACGTTGTTTCTAGAATCCTGTCATGATCTACAGGATTTATCTGTATTTATGGGAGCTTTCTGGGTCTCCAGCATCAAAGAGAAAACACCATTAGCAACATGTGAAGATGCAAGTGCAGTTTTCTGTGCAGACCTTTGACCCCACCCATGTTTCTTCCGGACTCAGATGTTATGGAGAGTTCACGCACCTGCAAAGATCGTGAAAAGACCACATGCCCTGTCTGATCTCTAACATCATACCGTCATCATAGTTCAGGGAGAAGAGAACTTTAAACAAGATATGGCAGCAGCCACACACAGATGACATTTTGTTTCAATTGTTCATATTCCTTAAAAAGCATAAAACAATGTCATTTAGCACAAACATGTCAGCTCTTCACAAAAAAAACTTGATGATTTCAGCTTCTTTAAATGGCGTCTTAGAGAGAGGAGGGGGAATCTGTCCATCCTTGTTGTGAGCATGATTTAAAAAAGTGTGACATACCAACTTCCATTTTGGTATGTGGCTGCATCAAGGCATGCAAAAGTTCCTTTTGAACATTGGGTTACCACATCAAAATCCAAGATGGCCACCTGTATGTATGTGTGTGCAAATAGACTACCTGAATCATGTGAGGAAACGTTGCTTTCTAGTTTTTATTTAGCTAAAGGTATAGTTTCCTCAAATGATTGGAGTGGCTGAAAATTAAACTATGGTGGTCACGGCCCCCACTGGCCACCCACTGGCTCCTCCACTGTGCCTGCTGGTGATGGATAAAATGGCTTCCTTCCCTCCAGGATCCATCACTCTGCTCTGCCTCAGACGGAAAAACAAATCTAAAGCCTCCCTCTGTTCTTCTGCACAGTGTAACAGCGTAACTCCTCCCCACTTGAACATCTTGCACGAAAAACATTTAGGTTTGCATTCTCTGTTCAGTTACAGTCAAGAAAAACACTCATCTAAAAACAGTCACTATTTAAATCCCTCAGAGATGGGGACGTCAGCTACAACTTGTTTTCATGGGCTCATTTTAACTTTGCTTCTTGCAACTAGAGGCCAGAGCGACCCTAAAATCTTTGGTAGGATTAACAGATTATTGATATTAAAGAATCATTTTTATGTGAAATATATCATGTGTGCACTTTGATAGTGTTTTCTCACTCGGTGTATCTCTTCACCGTCAGTTTAGTTACCGTATTTTCCGGAATAGAGGTTGTGGCTTTTTGTCTATTTTGCATGCCCTGCGACCTATATTTAGGTGCGACCTATTTATGGCTCTTACAAAAATGTCAGCTAACAAATATATTTATTAGGTGTTTATCCTGCTAAAATTAAAATACCGGTACATGCAGGTCTGTTAGCTGCTATAGGACGTGACGTAGGTGCGACCTATATTTAGGTGCGACCCGTTTATGGATTTTTTCAATTTTTTGGGCAATAATTGGCCAAAGCGACCTATATTCCGGTGCGACCTATATTCCAGAAAATACGGTAGTTAAATGAAAACCTTTGGACATTTGACTGACTGTAACCGTCTTTGTTTTCCTGCTCAGGTACGAGTTCGGCTCGGCCTTGTTCGTGGGCTGGGCTGCGGCGAGTCTGACAATACTGGGCGGCTCCTTACTGTGCTGCTCCTGCTCCAAAGAAGAAATACGAGGGCAGCAATATTACCGCCAGTCACAGCCTTCCACAGCCAGGGAGTACGTGTAACCCCCTCCCCACTACAGCAGTCGTACAACAGAGAGTGGAGGACATACTTGTCACCTCATGTGTTTTCCTTCAAAGTACCAGCTAAAACAAAAAACAAAGACCACGTGTGCACACACATAGCACCCGTACACGCTCACTCACAAACAAGAACACATTCTTCAACACCAGCGGTTTTGCAACTCTGAGTTGCAAATTATGAGAGAAGAGGTCACACTTCATTTCCTACCACCAGTCATCAGCTCCCTCAAGGAGTTGTTCTTGCAGCGTGAACAAAATGGGCCTTAGCGATTTCAAAACGTTTCAAATCAGTGCTGAGGCAGAAAGAAAACGCACAGTGTTCGTCTCATTGTGTGCTAGAACCAGCTTCATGCAAAATAATAAAAAAACAGAAGGCGACTGGATATCCTGATGCATGCGCAATAATCCAGGTAGACTAATCTAATAAAGTTAAGTCTGGTCCTCTGGACATTCAAGGCATCTGGACTTCATTTATATGTTCTCAAACTTTCTGGTGAAAGATCCAAGCAGGTGAGTCAGGATGTCTTCTGTCCAAAGTGTTGACGTTACCAGAGTGAAGCTGCCCCCTCCTCAAGTCTAATAAAACTGGTGTCAAACATTTGTGCTGGTTTGTGCAGTAAAAATGTTCATGTGTGCTACTATCATTTTAAAGATATTAATAAAAAAGTTTCCAGGGATCACCAGAGGTCAACCAGCCTTCCACATTTACGAAATCAAAAAATAAATAAAATAAAACGGTGTCAATAA
>JBBPBX010038707.1:0-12324 GCA_038048925.1 Garcialebias charrua
GCGATGACAAGTACTACAATGACATTGCAGATTCCTTAGCCAAGGAAGGAGCCGACGAAGGTCCTCTATGGTCCTTCGACCCCTCCTGGTTAATCGAGACTCTGCAAACACAACCTTCAGTCAGAGTTATGGCAGTCACACGTGCACAGGCCGCAGCCAGACCTGCTGACAACGCAGTCTCTGTACGACCTGCACTGACTGACCCAGACATCATCCAACTACAGAAGTCGGATCCTGCTATCAACTCCATGATACTGTACCTGACTGATCCGAACAAAAATAGTCCGTCTAAAGACGACCTGGATTCCGATCCAGACCTTAAGGTCCTCTATCAGCTGCGCAAACAGCTAAAACTAATCAAGGGCATCTTAACTTTCGCTCATGGACCAACGTCCTCACCTGTGTTCGTGGTTCCCCATGACCAAAGGGGGGTAATGTTAGTCCATGCCCATGATCTCCCGTCCGCAGGACACAAAGGAGATAAAGCCACGCTGACGGCATTAAAACAAATTGCCTATTGGCCTGGAATGAAAAAGGATGTCAAGGACTACATTGAAGGGTGCGTGGTCTGTGGCCAGTTTCAGCCAACCAGACCACTTCACAGAGCACCACTGCAAAGCAGAGGCATTGCATTCCCATGGTCTGACCTCCAGATCGACTGGGTTGGACCACTCACTAAGAGCTCTAGAGGAAATAAATATTTTCTCACGGTAACCTGTGCATTTACCAAATGGGTAGAATGCCTACCAGCTCCTAACGACACAGCACAAACAACTGCTATGTTGTTAATGAATCATATATTCTCAAGGTTTGGACTTCCCCTTCGGGTGAACTCAGACCAAGGTACACACTTCACAGGTGAAGTGATGAAAGAACTGTGGAAGACGCTAGGCGTCAAGGCCAACTTTCATGTCGGCTACCACCCACAGGCTTCAGGCCAAGTCGAGAGAGCAAACAGAACTGTGGTGAGTATTTTGAAGAAATACGTGGCCGCAAATCACAAGGACTGGGATGTGAAACTCCCTCTGGTCCTCATGGCCATAAGAGCCACTCCACACACATCAACTGGCATCTCTCCCTTCGAGATGATGACCGGTCGACAAATGACTCTCCCTCTACACCTGTTGTACCAACCAGGTGACGCCGTCATGGCGACAGCCTACACTACACAACAATACATGAAAGATTTGAATGTACACCTCAGAAACACTTTTGCTTTCGCCCAGAAAAACCTGGAAAGGTCCGCTGAAGGACGCAAGGCGTACTATGACCAGAAGGCCTCTCACAATGAACTCCAAGTGGGAGACAGAGTCTGGTACTATACGTTCGCCCCAGCAACCGGGAAAGGAGAGTCCGGGACCGGAACTCTCGCCCGCAAACTAATGCCCAGGTGGACTGGACCTCATCTGATAACAGACAAAGTGTCCTCAGTCGTCTACGAGATCAAAATCAGCAAAGGCCGTAAAGAGCCAATTGCTAAATGGGTACATCGAAATCAGATCAAACCTTACAAGGCGTTCAATGACTCCACAAAAGACAAAGATCTCACCAACTCACCGACTTCATGGGATAATAAGGTCGTACAAACACAAGTTAGTAAATAAACTAATCAGGTTTAAACTACCATATTTCCCACCCTATAAGTCGCATTGTCCAACTTGAACTTAGAAACGCTAAGTCTAAAACCCACAACAAAAAACTAACCTTAACAACCGTTTAAATCCACGAGATTTGATTTGACCTCGGTCATAAAGTTGAGACCTGTTTTGCTTGTGTGTTGCACTTTGGAATCTGACGACAAGAGTGGGTCGAAGCAGTGAAACGTTGTTTCCTTGTTGTTTAGTCATTACTGTTGTCATTAGTTGAGATACTGTTTGGTTCTGAACACTCCCAGCCAAAAAGGTTTTATATTAACATTGGTTAATGAATGATATGGATTTAACTATGCCAACATGCAGTTCATTTTGTTAAATCGCAATCGTTGAAGAGTCAATGTAGTTTAAAGTTGCTCAAGGTACAATAAACTACACTGGTCTCATAATTTCTAAATTGAACCGATTCGATCGTTTCTATTCTAGATTATCTATTCATTTTGATGAGTCTCGCCATAGACTTCAAATTTATTAGGAATACCAAATCCTACGTCGTGCGTCTAAAAGACAACAGACATTTAGATCAAACTATATTTCATTTCTATTTTAGTTTAACCTAAACTAAGTAATGAATGGAGGAATAGTTTGGAATTAGAGGCCTTCGTTACAGAAGCCCTCCAAAATTTTATAGGTACAGATCCCTATATCTAATTTTACAGAATTGATCCACCCCTTAATTGGTAATTGTAGCTGATCTAAACCATGATAGCTTACATACCAGGTGCATATAGGTAAGGCTTAATGTAAAATCCCAATCATAAGCCCACCTTAAAAAACCACATAATTGCATGACACATAGAACCAGAGTGGCACTGACTGGAAACCAACCAGCCAACAACCTTCGATGTGGGGACCTGCAGCTCCAACGCTTGGTCTTCAACCTTCATCCAAGGGTCGCCTCCTCTGCGTCAATCGAGGGATCCCCTCTACATGCTGATTATGAAAACAATTGTTGCTGATGAAATCACCAACTCTAATCGTGGTGGAATTACTGCTGTGGGATTATCGCTGTGGATTATAAGACTTTGTTTTCCAAAGGATCACAGACTTTGTTTTCCAGGAGTTAACAGACTCAGTTTTCCAAGGGATTAAAAGCTTTTCGTAATGGGATTACCTCCGAACAGTATGAAATTTCCAAAAACTTTATGGGATTATAATTTTTGATTTTTCTTTTCCACTTACTGGATTACTTCAAGATCAAAGACAGTTCAAGGTTTCCTTTCGTGTTGGACCCCATCCCCAAGGACTGGCGATGGCTTCCAAAAGGGGGGAGATGTAGTGGGCATGACCTTGTCCACTTTTAAGACACCTGTGTACTTTTGAACTGTCCAGTGATGACCTTTACTGACCTCTCAGTAAAGCAAGACATTTACTACAAAATCATTCATTAAGCTGTAATCTGATAAATATAGTCACCAAAAGAGACTATTTCTATCTTTGATTTTAGGCTGATGTGATCAAAAGAATAACTTTTGTCATTTTCATGATGTGTGCTTTTAAGCTGTGTCATTCTGTAAGAGTTAAACTGTGTTCACTGCTGTGTTTAAAGGTGAAGCCTTCGGGTCACAGAGACCGGACGGTTTTGTTTAGAAACTCAGAGACAGTCTCATGAGCAGGGCTCCAGCTTTATCTATCTTTTTCCTAAACATTTCTCTCTGCTGCTGCTTGTAACCTTGGGCCTGATAAGGCAAGTGAACTCCTCTCTGTGTTCCTGCTTTTTAAGTTCTAAGCTTGTGCGGAAACGCTTCAGAGTTGCTGGGAACTTCCAAGAGATGTGAACTTTCCCAAGAGCTGGACACGTGTGGTCAAGAGCTAACGACCGGCGTCTTCAGCTAAGGACTGATAACAGGCTGTTATGAGTCTACTTCGAACAAGCGTAAGATCAAGAACTTTGTCTATTCCTTCCTGGAATAAGTTTATCTTGAAGTCAGAGGCCTGAAGCTGACATATTCTCTGATGACCAAGCAAAACCAGGAGACGTTGGAGACGTAAACCAGAACCTTGCTTGAAGGTATCGTACTGGTCCCCACAAGGATCCGTGCATCTGAAAGGCTACAAGGTCACCTCTTACCGGGCGGTCGTCAAAAGGTAAAGAGCTGTTTACAAAACGTACCTGGATTTTAGCAGAAGTCGGAGGAGAAGTGTCACTCTGGTATCATGCTCATGATAATTTCTTCTTAAATCTTTCCTCCTATTTCTTTCCCCTCTCAATCTAAGCTGGAAACTATTTTTTAAGTTAAAGAGCCCACAGACTAAATATGTTTAACATCTAGTATTTATGTCTGTTGTGTTAAATTTAAGTGTGCTGACGTATTTGAATTGAAAGAAAGTGAAATCATGTCAATCAAGTGTAATGGTGTTAATTTAGTTGATTTATTTTAAATAAATGATAGTGTCTCTTTGACATATCAAACTAAGTTAACGTCTTTGTCACTTAATGGCTCTGTTTATTTATCCATCATAAAGATCACAGAGATATTGGGTAAACTGAAAAAGAACAGAATCCGTGAATTTACTATTCAATCTGAATAAGTAAATTAATTAAGGTAAAGAGGTCAGTATTAATATTGACCTCCTCATAACCCCTTACACCTGTCTCCTGCTTCCTTAACCTCACCTGTCTCCTGCTTCCTTAACCTCACCTGTCTCCTGCTTCCTTAACCTCACCTGTCTCCTGCTTCCTTAACCTCACCTGTCTCCTGCTTCCTTAACCTCACCTGTCTCCTGCTTCCTTAACCTCACCTGTCTCCTGCTTCCTTAACCTCACCTGTCTCCTGCTTCCTTAACCTCACCTGTCTCCTGCTTCCTTAACCTCACCTGTCTCCTGCTTCCTTAACCTCACCTGTCTCCTGCTTCCTTAACCTCACCTGTCTCCTGCTTCCTTAACCTCACCTGTCTCCTGCTTCCTTAACCTCACCTGTCTCCTGCTTCCTTAACCTCACCTGTCTCCTGCTTCCTTAACCTCACCTGTCTCCTGCTTCCTTAACCTCACCTGTCTCCTGCTTCCTTAACCTCACCTGTCTCCTGCTTCCTTAACCTCACCTGTCTCCTGCTTCCTTAACCTCACCTGTTTCCTGCTTCCTTAACCTCACCTGTCTCCTGCTTCCTTAACCTCACCTGTCTCCTGCTTCCTTAACCTCACCTGTTTCCTGCTTCCTTAACCTCACCTGTCTCCTGCTTCCTTAACCTCACCTGTCTCCTGCTTCCTTAACCTCACCTGTTTCCTGCTTCCTTAACCTCACCTGTCTCCTGCTTCCTTAACCTCACCTGTCTCCTGCTTCCTTAACCTCACCTGTTTCCTGCTTCCTTAACCTCACCTGTTTCCTGCTTCCTTAACCTCGCCTGTCTCCTGCTTCCTTAACCTCGCCTGTCTCCTGCTTCCTTAACCTCGCCTGTCTCCTGCTTCCTTAACCTCACCTGTCTCCTGCTTCCTTAACCTCACCTGTTTCTCTCCTCATCAGCCCCAGTCCATTCATCTCTGTCTCCATCAGTTCTTCATTGTGTGCTTCACGCCACGACTGGTCCCCCTTGTGTTCTGTGTTCTACTATGTGTTCCACTCCATGTGCTACTTCATGTTCTCTCTGTTATCCTTCTTGTTCTGTGTTCCACTCCATGTTCTTCTCTGTGTTCTCCTTCTTGTTATGTGTTCTGTGTTCCACTCCATGTTCTACTTCATGTTCTCTGTTTTCTTCTTCCTGTTATGTGTTCTCCTGTGTTCCACTCCATGTTCTTCTCTGTGTTCTCCTTCTTGTACAGTGTTCCACTCCATGTTCTCTGTGTTATCCTTCTTGTACTGTACAGTGTTCCACTCCATGTTCTTCTCTGTGTTCTCCTTCTTGTTATATGTTCTGTGTTCCACTCCATGTTCTACTTCATGTTCTCTGTTTTCTTCTTCCTGTTATGTGTTCTCCTGTGTTTCACTCCATGTTCGACTCTGTGTTCTCTGTGTTCTCCTTCCTGTTCTGTGTTCTCCTATGTTCCACGCCATGCCCTTACATCCGCTGTCGACACCATTGACCATGAGATCCTCATTGCTGGGTTGGAGTAGTGGGTGGGCATCACAGGGTCAGCCCTCAATTGGTTCAGATCCTACCTCACTGGCAGATCCTTTTGTGTTTCCATCAAAGATTTTAGCTTTGCAGCAGCAGCACTTAAATTGGGGAGTTCCGCAGGGGTCCATCCTGGGTCCTCTCCTATTCTCCTTATACCTGCTGCCACTTGGTGCTATTTTCCGAAAACACAACATACCTTTCCACTTCTACGCCGATGACTGTCAAATCTACTTCCCACTAAGACACAATGGTACATGCTCTATTCAACCTCTGCTCGACTGCCTGGCTGACATCAGGGACTGGATGGCTTTAAATTTCTTAAGTTTCAATGAAAAGAAGTCTGAAGCCATGTTGTTCCCTCCCAATGACACGATCACGAACCACTGCATCGACCTTTCTGCTCTAGCCCTGGCTGGAAAACAAAAAGTCACAAATCTGGTAAGGGATCCTTCCATGAAACTCAACAGTCATGTAAACATGATCGTTAAATCCTGTTTTTTCCAGCTGAGGCGACTGTCTAAGCTGAAGCCCATATTGTCCAAAAATAACCTGGAGACAGTAATACACACATTCATTGCATCTAGGCTTGATTACTGAAATTCACTCCTGTTTGGTATCAGTCAGACCTTCATTGCTAGAAGTCAATTGGTCCAGATTGCGGCAGCCCAACTTTTAAGCAGTACAGGCAAAAGTGAGCACATTACACCAGTCTTGGCCTCCCTGCACCACTGGCTACCGGTTCGTCTTCCAATCCAGTTCAAAATTCTCCTGTATGTCAACAAATCGCTGAACAGTCGCGCCCCCTCATCTCTCTGATTTGCTACACCGTATGTCCCACCACGTCCTCTAAGGTCAGCGGACCAGTTACTTCTAACAGTTCCAGGAACTCGTCTTAAATACAGAGGTGACAGGGCGTTCTCTGTAGCAGGCCCAAGACTCTGCAGTTACCTCTGCTCGTCAGACAGCCCCCCACCCCCTCTCGGTTTTCAAATCCCGTTTAAAAACCCACAACTATTCTGTTACTTTCAACACCAGATGATCTGTGTTTGAACCTGTTTGCTTCACACAGGTTGGTCTTTATATTTATTATCTGCGATGATTTATGTCTATACAGTATTCTGTTTTTACTTCATTTTGTATGTTGCCTGTGTTGCCTGTTGTTTGTTTGTTTGTGCAACACTCTGGTTGGCCTTGTTGCTGTTTTAAGTGCTCTATAAATAAAATGGCATGGTAGGTTCTTCTCTGTGTTCCACTCCATGTTCTTATCTGTGTTCTCCTTCGTGTTCTGTGTTCTCCTGTGTTCCACTCCATGTTCTACTTTGTGTTCTCTTTTTCCTCCTTCTTCTTCTGTGTTCTCCTATGTTCCACTCCATATTCTTCTCTGTGTTCTACTCCATGTTCTTCTTTGTGGTCCACTCCATGTTCTTCTCTGTGTTCTCCTTCGTGTTCTGTGTTCTCCTGTGTTCCACTCCATGTTCTACTTTGTGTTCTCTTTTTCCTCCTTCTTCTTCTGTGTTCTCCTATGTTCCACTCCATGTTATTCTCTGTGTTCAACTCCATCTTCTTTGTGTTATCCTTATTGTTCTGTGTTCTCCTGTGTCTCACTCCAAGTTCTACTCCATGTTCTCTGTGTTCTCCTTCTTGTTCTGTGTTGTCCTGTGTTCCACTCCATGTTCTTCTCTGTGTTCTACTCCATGTTCTCTCTGGTATCCTTCTTGTACTGTGTTCCACTCCATGTTATTCTCTGTGTTCTCCTTGTTTTGTGTTCTCCTGTGTTCCACTACATGTTCTAATTTGTGTTCTTTGTGTTCTCCTACTTGTTCTGTGTTGTCTTGTGTTCCACTCCACATTCTACTCCAGGTTATCTGTGTTCCACTTTGTGTTCTCCTCCACGTCCTCTTATGTTCTCCTCCACGTCCTCTTGTGTTCTCCTCCACGTCCTCTTGTGTTCTCCTCCACGTTCTCCTGTGTTCTCCGCCACATTCTCTTGTGTTCTCCTCCACATTTTCCTGTGTTCTCCTCCACGTTTTCCTGTGTTCTCCTCCATGTGCTCTTGTGTTCTCCTCCATGTTTTTCTGTGTTCTCCTCCACGTCCACTTGTGCTCTCCTCCACGTCCTCTTGTGTTCTCCTCCAAGTTCTCCTCCAAGTTCTTCTGTGTTCTCCATGTTCACTTGTGTTCTCCTCCATGTTCACTTGTGTTCTCCTCCACATCCTCTTGTGTTCTCCTCCATGTTCTCCTTGGTGTTATCTGAAGGTTGTATGTTTTATTGCCCTGCCATCCTTTTTGGTTTTGATTCTTGAAGTTCTAGTTATGTGTTTAGGCCTCTCCATTCCTTGGTTCTAACCTATGACAACCGTGACACGGTGGATCATCTGAACATTCATCTTATGTCACTCTTTAGGTTCTCAGTTTGGACTTTAGACTCAGACTCAGCTTTACTCAAACCATGTGTTGGTAAGAACGGAAACCAGTTCCCCAGGACTCTAAATAAAATTAGAGAAGAAACAGGAAGAAGTGGCACAAAGTAAAGTACAATATAAATGGAATAAATTACCCCCAAAATTTTCAAATTAATAAAAATTCCAAAGAGCCACACAGCCAAGTTCACACAGAGACCAAATAAACAGAACTACACCAGAAACTTGATGGGTTTAGTTTATAAGGTCCAACATAGCTGTTCTTTTGTGTACAGACTGTTAAATGACTGTTTATTGATGTGTAAACTATTTCCAACATTCACTGCAACTTTTCTTTTACTCGAATGGTCCAAACAACACTGGTGGGTGGTTTTATTTTCTGTTGGTCAAACAATGTGCAATGTGGTTTCTTACGCCGCTGTGGTAGAATGTTCACCTTCAAAAAGGAAGTGAGGAGACAGATGCAGATCAGAGCGAAGGTGGCTGTCAGTCTGAAAACATCTGCCAAGTCAAGCTGAAGAAACACACCTTGCTGATTTATCTGCAAAGTTTGTCCTCTCCGTCTGCAAAATGGGCGACTTTGATCTGCTTCAAGCGATTGACTGGTAAGTTGAAGAAAAATGGTTTGCTAATGAAACAAAGATAGCTCTGCTCTATGCTGTACCAAAATCTGGAACAAGGAAGAGGTCCAGGCAGTTGGGCCTCATGTCTCACTTCTCATTTAGAACGTCATGTCTCACAGAGTACTTCAACACAACATGATGACACTGACTTTGTTACAGCCTGGCCTGGTTTACACAACATGCTTTTTGAGTGAAACCGCAGCTTTTCTGCTGAGGTTTGGCCGTTCATTTACACAACAGGACTCGTTCTCTCTGAAACCAAAGGCTTCTGAATCCAGGTCTCAGAGTGGAGTTCAGATGTTGAAGGAAGTCATTGCAGATGCTGCAAACTGAAAGTTATTTTTCTGCACTATAACTGTTGTCAGTGCAGCAAAACAACTTTTAACTGCATCCGCCTGTAGTGCACATGTGCGACTTCACACTTGCAGTGAATTTCACACCATCGCCCATGTGTCGCCCATGTGCACTACAGACGGATGCAGTCAAAAGTTGTTTTTCTGTTCTAACAGTTGTAATAAAAGGCAGAGAGCAGAATGTTTTTGTGCTACTCACCCTTTTTCAGCATGTAGGAGAAAAACTAATAAAATCTAGGGTCAAAGGGACGTTGTATTCACCAGATTGGAGTAATTGTCATGTGACCCCCTTGACTGACTTGATATGCTGCTTTGCCACTCTTTGCAAATGTCAATGCTAGAACCTTCAGTTTATTTTATAGATATACTTTTTATACTTTTTTTATACTACTATGCAAAAACTCAGGACAGTATTACACTTTTATTATTTCATTTTATGCTTATGTTCATTAAATGTTTAGTGTTTTAGTTTTAGTTTTAGTGTTGGTGTAAATTTTCATACTTTTATACTACTATGCAAAAACTCAGGACAGTGTTACATTTTTACTATTTTATGCTTATGTTTATTAAATGTTTCAGTGTTTTAGTGTTTAAATGGTTACTGTTGCACCGAGGGACTGAGAGAAACGCAATTTCAATCCTGTGTATGTCCTGTACATATTGCAGTTCTGACAAAAAAGTTGACTTTGACTTTGACCCGAAAAGGAGGAAGTAGGTAAGATAATGGATGGATGTCATGCAGACATTGCAGACACAATGAATGCAGTTGAGCACTGCATTAGGGTTGCCAGATAAATTTAAAATGTCTTATTTACCCCCTCCTTATTTTCTGAACGTGTTCAACAAACACAACACACACCTCATCTTAGAATATCTTTACTCAGCACATATGACAGTTTTGGTCAAAATATTATCAATACTATAGTACAGTCCCTAGCTACTTCTCACTTTGTTTTTCACTAACTCGTTCTATCACGGTTTTTCAAAATAAGATTGGTCATGACACAATTGGCTGATTGATGGATGACCCGCACAATGAGAATGTAATTTTTATTTAAAATAAATTATTTAAAATTATTTATCACCTGCTGCACCTTTGTGCAGCCCATAGTGCAGGAGAAACGTCCTGTAGCTACTCCTCCTTCCTCTGTGATCTTCATTCTGCAGCAGAGAAGTGGGCATGGCCGAGATCGCAGAGTGCAGTCAAGGCAGAGAGGAAGGGGGCAGAGATATCCAGCATGCTCAATAATCCAGGTAGAAAAATCTAAAAAAAGTTACGTCTGGACCTCTGCACATTCAAAAAAACAAAACAAACAACAACAAAAAAACGTTTTGTCTTTCATCCAAAAGACTTCTTCAGTCTGAGGAGCTGTATTCAGCTCATTCTTATAAATAGCACCTTCTCATAGTGGATCAACCAGTTGGCTGATGACAGCCGAAACCAGCTGCTCACATGATCAAGGAGGACCATCAGCCTAACGATGGATTGTTAGAACCTTGATGGTTGCTTACTATTCATAAGGGGCTGAGTGATACTAGCAATAACAGCATTGTAAGAGGGGAACAGTTGAACACGGAGGCCTCCACCTCTGTTTAATGATGGACGGTTTCTTTTCACAAAGATGGCCTCCTTTACTCCTCTCTCAAACCATTGTTCCTCTCTATCAAGGATGTAGATGGAGATGAGTATATGATGTATATACAGTATATACCATACCATACCACTTATACATGTACACACACACATGTGCGTGCACACACACACACACACACACACACACACACACACACACACACAAAAATGCTTTGCCACATCTTAATCTAAATGTTTTTGATGTTTTTGTCCAAGAAGTTTAATTTAAGCTTTCTTAAGTTTTATTAAAAAATTGCTGGTTTTCATCAACTTTTTTTAAAAAGTTGTTTTCTTTTCAATGAAAAATTTGGGGGATGAAGATTGTCCAAGGGTCACTTTTGGCCCTCGGGCCATATATTGCTTACGTCTGAATGTATGTGTCTTTCTGTTTGGATGTTTCAGTTCACCTGAGAATGAACCTTCCCTGTTTGACAAGGTAAAACTTCCCAACAGACTGCTACAACTGTAATTTAATGCCAGTCTTCTAAAAACACATTTATTCTGCTTTTGTTAAAGAACAACATGAGCTTTTGACGTGCAACATTTCAACCACACACTTATATTTCTAGTAATAATAATTGTTGTATAATGACATAAAAATTTTCACATAACATGTAGGTAATGACAATAAATATCGATGTTTGTGATAATGTGCAAACTGTACAGGAGGAGACTTTCATCCTTGAAGAAGGGCTGGAACTGAAGGTTTCCTGCAACCAGAAGACTTTGAAGACCGTAGCAAATCTGGTGGTAGCGGTCATCAAACTGAACAAGAACATTACTTATGACCTCAGAGAAGATGAGCTCTGCAGCACCATCATGGATTGTGTGGTAGAAGGTTGGTGATAAAAGAAAATCAGCAGTGACTGGATGGATGGATAGCTAATTATATACAGTATACAGACTAGGGATGGGGCCGATCCGGTAATGGTATCGGCCTCCGATACCAGCATAATTTACGTATTGGATTTTCCTATCCAACCTGCCGATATTTTCCGATCCATGATGCATGTTGGCTTCAAACTATGGAATGGATTTCCTGAACGGAGGAGTGTCTCATGGACCCAGAGTAACAAGACCCACCTCACATTCAGGAAATCCATTTCATAGTTTGCAGCCAGCTACAGCGTGAGGACTGAGTGAGGAGAATCTTAGCTAACAGCTAGCTAACTTTTCATCTTAACATGTCCGCTGTGTGAAGTATTTTACACTAAACACTGCAAGACAGCAATGTGCAATGTCTGCAGAGCCATAGCGCCACATTAAACTGCGGTCAAGTTAGTTTTACGTTGGACATTCGAGTTCCGGGGCTTCAGCGGGACACCGCTCTTGCTGAACCAAAACACAGGCATCATGACCCGGCCAGCCACGTCCCCGTCTCGGTGGACGGACAGGCTGAGAGCAGCTGACTGAAATCATAGCGCCCGCCCCGGATTGAACAAGAAAAACACACGAACATGAGTCTGTACGCGCAGATGAGCACAAATGAACACAGCAGCATGAAACAGATTGTTTTGTCAGCAGCAACATGATGAAAAGATCAGCAGCAACATGATGTGATTTTTCACAGTGATTATATTGTATGTATATA
>JBBPBX010038707.1:14950-30256 GCA_038048925.1 Garcialebias charrua
TATATATATATATATATCCATCCATCCATCCATTCTCTTCCGCTTATCCGGGGTCGGGTCGCGGGGGTAGCAGCCTAAGTAAGGAAGCCCAGACTTCCCTCTCCCCAGCCACTTGGATCAGCTCCTCCAGGGGAATCCCAAGGCATTCCCAGGCCAGCCGAGAAACATAGTCCCTCCAACGTGTCCTGGGTCTTCCTCTGGGTCTCCTCCCGGTGGGACGTGTCCGGAACACCTCACCAGGGAGGCGTCCAGGAGGCATCCTAACCAGATGCCCGAGCCACCTCAACTGACTCCTCTCGATGTGGAGAAGCAACGGCTCTACTCTGAGTCCCTCCCGGATGACCGAGCTTCTTACCCTATCTCTAATGCCTCCTACCCACTGCACAACTCGAAACGCGCCTGCCGTCCCCTTTTTGCCGCTGGTCACGGTCCCACTGAACCACTGAACACCGTCTGATGACGTACACTAGGGGGTAGCAGAGGGAGGGGTCTCTGGCTTGTTTTCCGGGTTCAGTTGTTGTTTTAACTGCACCTCCGACGGTCTTCGATGAGATTAAAACTTTTTTTTATGTTTGGGGTGATCTACACTGGAGAGGACAGCAGCCTGTCAGCAGCAACTGTAAAAATGCCACGTTTCTTACCGGAGTTTGGGTCCAATTCCTGGAGGCTCGATCCGGTGAGTTTAAAAAGTCCGAAAAAAGTCCCGTTGTGGTTGTGTAATCAGATAGCGAGGCTCTCCCGACTGTTTGCCGGATGCGTCGAGCCGCCAGAGATCAACATTTGGGACGTCGGCGGCTCGACGGCGACGCGCGCGTGCGTGTAGAGGCTGCCCCCGCGCCGCTTCGATCACTCGAATCTCGCCGCTTCCTTGTTCGCCGTGACTCCACGCTTCTCCTCCATAGACTTTGAATGTAAACCGGCCGCTTCGGCCGCTCGACAAAGGGGGCAGTGGGTACGAGGCATAAGGGAGAGTCCAGACACGCTGCGGTGAAAACTCATTTCAGCCGCTTGTATCCGAGATTTCGTTCTTTCCGTCACAACCCAAAGCTCATGACCATAGATGAGGGTGGGAACGTAGATTGATCGGTAAATTGAGAGCTTTTCCTTTTGACTCAGCTCTCTCTTCACCACGACAGACCGGTACAGCGCCCGCTTCACTGCGGATGCTGCACCTATCCGCCTATCGATCTCACGCTCCAGTTTTCTCTCATTCTTGAATAAGACCCCGAGATATTTAAACTCCTCCACTTGGGGTAGGACCTCCTCCCCGATCCGGAGAGGATATTCTACCCTTTTCCGGCTCAAGACCATGGCCTCGGATTTGGAGAAACAGATCCTCATCCCGGCCGCATCACACTCGGCTGCAAACCGCTCCAGTGAAAGCTGTAGATCACAACCGGATGAAGCCAATAGGACCACATCATCTGCAAAAAGCAGAGAAGCAATCCTAAGGCCACCAAAACGGATCCCCTCAACATCTTGGCTGCGCCTATAAATTCTGTCCATAAAAGTTATGAACAGAATCGGTGACAAAGGGCAACCTTGGCGGAGTCCAACTCTCACTGGAAACGAGCCTGACTTACTGCCGGCAATGCGGACCAAGCTCTGACACCGGTCGTACAGGGACCTAACAGCCCATATCAATGGGCCTGGTACCCCATACTCCCAGAGTACCCCCCACAGAACCCCCCGAGGGACGCGGTCGAATGCCTTCTCCAAGTCCACAAAGCACATGTAAACTGGTTGGGCAAACTCCCACGCACCCTCCAGGACCCTGCTGAGGGTGTAGAGCTGGTCCAGTGTTCCACGACCAGGACGAAAACCACACTGCTCCTCCTGAATCCGAGGTTCGACTATCCGACGGACCCTCCTCTCCAGAACCCCTGAATAGACCTTACCAGGGAGGCTTAAGAGTGTGATCCCCCTATAGTTGGAACACACCCTACGGTCCCCCTTTTTGAATAGGGGAACCACCACCCCAGTCTGCCAATCCAAGGGAACTGCCCCCGATGTCCACGCAATATTGCAGAGTAGCGTAAGCCAACACAACCTCACAACATCCAGAGCCCTAAGGAACTCTGGGCAAATGTCATCCACCCCTGGAGCCCTGCCACCGCAAGCTTTTTAACCACCTCGGTGACTTCAGCACCAGAGATTGGAGAGCCTGACCCAAAGTCCCCGGGTTCCGCTTCCTCAGTGGAAGACATGCCAGTAGGATTGAGGAGGTCTTCGAAGTATTCCACCCACCGACTCACAACATCCTGAGTTGAGGTCAACAGCACGCCACCCCCACTATAAATGGTTTTGGTGGCGTACCGTTTCCCCCCTGAGACGCCGGATGGTGGACCAGAATCGCCTTGAAGCCATATGGAAGTCATTCTCCATGGCCTCTCCACGCCCAAGTTTTTGCCTCAGCAACCACCCGAGCTGCATGCCGTTTGGACTGCCGGTACCCATCAGTTGCTTCCGGGGTCCCACAGGCCAAAAAGGTCCAATAGGACTCCTTCTTCAACCTGACAGCATCCCTCACCACCGGTGTCCACCACCGGGTTTGAGGGTTGCCACCACAACAGGCACCAACAACCTTGTGGCCACAGCTCCGATAAGCCGCCTCGACAATAGAGGCGTGGAACACGGCCCACTCGGACTCAATGTCCCCCGCCTCCCTCGGAATGTGTTCAAAGCTCTCCCGGAGGTGGGAGTTAAAGCTCCGTCTTACGGGAGACTCTGCCAGACGTTCCCAGCAGACCCTCACAATACGTTTGGGTCTGCCAGGTCTGACCGGCATCCTCCCCCACCATCGGAGCCAACTCACCACCAGGTAGTGGTCAGTTGACAGCTCCGCCCCTCTCTTCACCCGAGTATCCAAGACATGCGGCCACAGATCAGATGAGATGACAAAAAGTCGATCATCGAACTTCGACCTAGGGTGTCCTGGTGCCAAGAGCACATATGTTTATGTTTATGTTTATTAAATTTGTTCATTTTTTTACAAAAGAAACAATACAAGGCAATCTCATAATGATAGTGTACAAAATGTAAAAAAATGAAAGGTGGCAGAAAGAAGAATAAATCTTATTATATCTGCCCCTTATCTCCAACAATCAGATTAAACAACAGTAGTCAAACCATGTAAACAATAATAATCTTCAACCAACTTTTTCCAACAATCAGGTTAAACAATAATATTCTTCAACCAACAGTACAAAATGACTAACTCTTTCTAATTTTCTAACTAATACTAATACAGTACAAAATGACTAACTCTTTCTAGTTTTCTAACTAATACTAATACAGTACAAAATGACTAACACTTTCTAATTTTCTAACTAATGCAATACACATTACGTTATTTCACATATATTTTTTTAACATATTTGTTTTGATCATTTTTTTAAATGTAAACATTGACTTGGCATTTTTAACTACATTCTCCAAGCCATTCCATAATCTAATTCCCTGAATTGAGGTAGAACGTCCCTTCAAACTGGTTCTGAATTGTGGTTTTACAAACAACTCTGTTCCCTTAAGATTATAACAACTTTGTCTTTTAACAAAGTGCATTTGGATATTTAAAGGTAATGCATTATTTTGAGCTCTATACATAACTGATAAAATATTATAGTCTACCAAATCATGGAACTTCAGTAATTTTAGTTGATAAAATAATGTACTTGATGGATGACGGTAATGCTTTCTAGTGATAATTCTTACAGCTCTTTTCTGTAATACAAAAATAGGCTTTGTGATTGTTTTACACGCATTCCCCCAAACATCAATACAATAGATTAAGTGTGGAACAATGATTGTGTTATACAACAAATACAGAGCCTTATCATTCAATAGGTCTCTGACTTTGTACAGTACTGCTATCGATTTAGCTATTTTTATTCTTACAGAATTTATGTGTTGTTTCCATGTCAGTTTGTCATCAATGATAACACCCAAAAACTTCACCTCACTCACTCTACAAATCTCAACATCCTCAATTTTGAGTGGAACATCAACAGTTTTCTTTCTATTACCGAATATCATGTAATTAGTTTTCTCTAGATTTAATGATAATTTATTTATTTTAAACCAAGTTTGTATCTTTACAAATTCTGTCTTTATCAATTCTAACATTTGTTCTATATCTTCACCTGAACAGAAAAAAGTGGTATCATCTGCGAAAAGTACACATTTAAGGAGTCCTGACACATTTACCAAGTCATTCACATATAAAATAAAAAGCTTTGGTCCAAGTACAGAACCTTGGGGAACTCCACATGTGATATTACAGAGGTCAGATCTTACATCATTTATTTGTACAAATTGTTTCCTATTTTTTAAGTAGCTAGATACCCACTGTAATGCTGGTCCTCTAATACCATATTTGTTCAGTTTTTCAAGGAGTATTGTGTGATCAATAGTATCGAATGCTTTTTTTAAATCAACAAAGATACTGATACAGTGTTGTTTTTGATCGACAGCAGTAGTTATTTGTTCCATTAATTCCATGAGAGCCATTGATGTAGAGTTTTTTGATCTAAACCCATACTGACTGCTGCTTAGAATATTTTGTTTATCTATAAATTGGTCTAGTCTGTTTACAAATAGTTTTTCAACCCTTATGCTTGAACATGGTGTTCGTTATGGATAATCCATGAAGAGCACAGAAGTCCAGTAACAGAACACCACTCAGGTTCAGATCAGGGGGGCCGTTCCTCCCAACCACACCCCTCCAGGTCTCACTGTCATTGCCCACGTGAGCGTTGAAGTCCCCCAGTAGAACAAGGGAGTCCCCAGGAGGCGCACTCTCCAATACCCCCTCCAAGGACTCCAAAAAGGGTGGGTAATCTGAGCTGCCGTTTGGCGCATAGGCACAAACAACAGTCAGAGCCCGTCCCCCCACACGTAGGCGAAGGGAGGCTACCCTCTCGTTCACCGGGGTGAACCCCAACGTACAGGCACCAAGATGGGGGGCAACAAGTATGCCCACTCCTGCTCGGCGCCTCTCACCAGGGGCAACTCCAGAGTGGAAGAGTGTCCAACCCCTCTCAAGGAAACTGGTTCCAGAGCCAGAGCCATGTGTTGAGGTGAGTCCGACTATTTCTAGCCGGAACCTCTCAACCTCACACACTAGCTCAGGCACCTTCCCCACCAGAGAGGTGACATTCCATGTCCCAATAGCCAGCTTCTGTGGCTGTGTCTCAATTCAGGGGCTGGGTCCTCATGAGTGCGCATTTGTCGGCCGCATATGTCATTGCCCCGCGCGGAGGACTGTCCCAATTTGAAGACTCCTCCTCATTTGGCCGAGGAATGCGGCCTACTTCCTGTCGAAATCCGAGGATGCATCCGAGTATCCTTTCTGGCGGAAGCTATCCCAGAATTCGTAGCGCCAGCAAAGATTTCGCGGGAATTTCGAGATGGCTGAGCTGGATAACTCACGGGTGGGACTTTCTGCGTGCAGGGTCGGGACTGCTGCGTGTTGTTGAGTCATCAGCTCGACCCCTTTGGCCCCTCCCATAGGTGGTGAGCCCATGGGAAGAATGGGCTTTTAAAAGATATTTGTTTGCTTTTAACCAGAACTTTTTTACCTTGGAAGTAAAAAAAAAAGAAAAGGTTCTTTGTTGACTCAAAGATAAACTTGGTCAGTTGTTTCTCCTCTTCTGAACGCTCTTGGGTCTTGTTGAATTTAGCTCCTCCTCTTTTCAGAAACTGTTGTCAAGACGGATAGAAGGGGCTCCAACGGAGAGAAGAAAATCATCTTCACACGTTCCAACAGTGTGAGGGAGATCAAATTGCGTGACATCCTACATAAAGAGTTCACTCTGGATTCAGGAGAGATGAAGCTGCAGGCCATCATTCTGAGAGCAGGGCATCAGCATCACCAAGGTAACAAACAAACCATTGTAAAATGTTTGCTACAATTTAACACAGGATGCCAGTTTAAAATCTTCTTTTCCTACTCTGTTTTTAACCCCCCATCCCCACCAGTGAATTTTGAAATGTCCAGATACTGCCCCTCCTTCGATTCTGATATTAACGGTTTGACCGTTCTGCTGACAGTTCATGCAGACCTGCACATCTCCTGCTCTCAGTCTGAGGATAAACCTGAGCTCAATCTGGAGGTAAACACAAAATGACATAACACCAAGTCAAAGTGTCATCACACTGAAATATATTAACCAACTTCATTAGTCAGACAGACTATATACAGTACTTTATTGAATTTTTTTTTCATCTATTTTTTTATTTATTTACAGAATTAAATATTTAAACTGAACCTTCTGGCTAATACCTGAACTGTCATCATGCAACTTTGATTTATTATATCAATATATGACCAATTTCATCTCTTTTATTATCAGAAAATTTGAATGATTCTCAGTCAGTGCTTCAGTTTTACACATCAGGACTTTTAAAACAATGACAGGTTCTACAATTAATCACATCTATCCTCAAATGCAAAAAAAAAAAAGATGCACAACAGATTCCATCATAACATTTATTAAACAAAAACAATGTTAAGCAATTCCACATTTTCCCCATAAGATTTAATAAGTAAAGTAGCATCCAACCTTACTAACAGAGTTTTTACTGGTTTGGAGCATGCAGGCATGTGCAACACAATGCCAAGATGGGAATACATCAGCAATTAAAAACATTTGCAAGCTCAATCATCCAGGTGGATAACAACAAAAAAGGTTAAATCGTGTCATCTGGACCAGTGTCTTTAAGTGAGAAATGTTCCGTCCCCCATCCAGAGGACTTCCTCAGTCTGTGGCCTGTCAACCAGATCTGTCCCATAGGTAGCCTTCACAGCTGTGTTTCAAGCCAACCTCCTGTTGGAATCTCAAAACAATCAACCATCCTGGTAAAAAAATAAATATAAAAAAGGTTAAATCGTGCCAACTCTGTACCAGTTCCTTTAGATAAGAAACCTCAGCAATTACCTCAGAGAGGCAACTGTTGTCCATTAATCTAGGCAGGGTTATAAAATCATTTGCAAACAATTTGGATTACTGTATATCATAGAAAAGATTTAGGACAGCTGCTGATCTTTCCAGGAGTGGACGTCCTGGCAAATGGACCTTACCAAGCTCCGCCCAGAAACGCCCCCTAAGCTCAGACATGGCTTCATGTCTCCCAAGCGCAGCCCTAGTTTCAATGGAAAATATGGCGTCGACTGACTCTGCAGGGTATTTCTGAGTCGAATAGTGTATCATTTCTGCCAGATTCCAACAAAATATCAGCCATGACAATGGACAGGGGAACCAACAAGTTCATGTTATTTATTTATTTTTGGACGTTATCAAGTTGTTTGATCCACGCGATGCCTCCAACAGCGTGCGCGTCACAGCTATGCTATGAGGAAAACATCAGCTCCTGAACGCTCAGCATTATTACAGCTGTGGACAGGATCACTGATATTGTCCTGCAAGGCTGGGTAAGTCAGGCATTCATGGTTTTGAGGGTTACTTTTGAAATCAGTGATTTCTGTTGTTGGCAAAACTTTGAGTGTGCCTTGGTCGCAAAGCTAATGCTAACTGTAATCTCCATTCATTCCTTAAGTGGTTGGTTAGCCGTTGCTGCTTTAGCTGCTAAACACGCCGACAGCGACTTTTGTGAGGGCTAACGAGCTCAGCCGTTCGGTGTGTTAGTTAAAATCCAGCCTTCGTGTCACGATTTTGTGCAGTTTTAGGTGAAATCGACAGTAGAGCTCGTTGTGTTAGCTAGCTCATGTGGAGTTAGCAGAGCTGTTTCTTCCCAACTTCCAGGACGTTCAGTGAACTGTGGCTTTCTCTCATCGTGACCGCGTGTTGTTAACTAGCAGGTTTCAAAAGCAGGTCAACCCTTCTCTGCTGGTGAAAGAAATAATTGTTCAGTTTTGTGGTCGTGCACAAGCTTTGATCCAAGCAAGGCATTCAGTTTCACATATAGGGAAACGGTGAATTTTACTTCCACAAATACGGTCAGGGTACCTGACATCTCCTGTACAGATACCCCACTGACGGTGGAGGACCATTTTTCCAGCCCTGACGCAAAAAAATTCTGCACGTATGCTAGCTAGCAATGTAAGTAGCATGTGGTGCCGGTCTCACAAACGCTACCGTAGCGTTTGTTTTGTGAGACTGGCACGCACGTGGAAGCTGCGCTGTGACGTGTTATGGGCATTAGCCAATGAAACGCGGCCCTGTGGGCGGAGCTTGGTAAGGTCCATTCACCTTAAGGTGAGGCAAACCGAAAACAAACAAAACTTTTTATCTCAGACACTGCAGGCATCAGTTAGCAGGTTCAATGTTAACATTTATGAGAGTAAAATCAGAAAAGGATTGAACAAGTATGGTTTGTTTGGAAGGACAGCCATTATGCTTCTCTCTGAAGAGATCATGGCAACTCGACTAAAGCTGCAACTGAATGAACTACAAGACTGCTAGAGTATGGGTTTTGGACAGGGGAGCCCACAGTAGAGATGTTTGGCCATAATGCACTGCTTCATGTTCCATGAATATCACCACAAACACTTCATAGTTCATACTACCAGAGGGGCCAAAAATCCCCCAAACCCATGTGAGAGACAGATAGAGTTGGGCAGTAATTACACCTTTTGTAACCAATGACATTTTATAGAATAACAGTAGACATTGTACAGGCAGTTTTCCATACTTGAAAGAAGTGAGAATGTTCTTAATGTCTCTGTCAGAAATGCAGCATGGACAACTTACGGGAGATCTGCGAGAACGACGGCACGAATCGCTTCCTTTTCACCAAGAGGACCCAAGGAGTGTCTCTGAGCACGTTCGAGTCGGTGAAGTTCCCCGGCTGGTTCATCAGCACCTCCTTCGACGGGAGCAACCAGTCGGTGGAGATGTGCCAGGAGACTGATGGGCGAAGCAAATGCTTCAGAGTCTTATAATCCTGTGAACTTGTGCTCAGTGCCACTAGATAGAGCAATCCTCTTGTAATTTTCCGAGCTTGAACTGAACAATTTAAATAAAAGTAGAGGGACAAGAGTTATTAATTCAGTGTAACTCAACTGATTTTAAATTAATTTGCTAAAAAGATGCTTGTAGATTTTAATGTCTTTATTCTCTGGTGGGGAAAATGTATGAGGATATTCCTAAAAGATATAGGATTAGTTTAAGGTATTTCGTAAAATTATTTTTAAAAATGTGAGAATTTTTATGGCTCTTGTTGTGCAAATAAAATGGTTAAAATCTTTTATCGTTGATCAGCCTTTGAATTGACTTTTTTGAGAAAAAACAATCTTCTTTGTTCTTGGTAATTATTTATCATTCTAGAAATGGAATAAATGTGTTTTTAATTGGCCCTTTGTTTAAGCAGAATTATCCTTTTGAGATGCAACACTGCTCTGTCCAGGGAGCTCTGGTCAAGATGGCGGCATAACGGGAATGTTTTTAGATTGTGGGAGGAAACTGGAGTATCTGGGGAAAACCCACGCAAACGAGGAGAACATCAAAGTCAAAGTCAACTTTATTGTCAGAACTGCAATATGTACAGGACATACACAAGATTGAAATTGCGTTTCTCTCAGTCCCTCGGTGCAACAGTAACCATCTAAACACTAAACACTAAAACATTTAATAAACATAAGCATAAAATAGTAAAAGTGTAACACTGTCCTGAGTTTTTTCATAGTATAAAAGTATGAAAATTTACACCAACACTGAAACACCAAACACCCCTAAAACACCAAACACCCAATGAACATAAGCATAAAATGAAATAATAAAAGTGTAATACTGTCCTGAGTTTTTGCATAGTAGTATAAAAAGTATAAAAAGTATATCTATAAAATAAACTGAAGGTTCTAGCATTGACATTTGCAAAGAGTGGCACAGCAGCATATAAGTTAATGTACACAGTATATGTATGAGGTATTTGATGTTGGTATAGAGGCAAAGTGGCATATGCAGTGAGGCACATAAGGCACATTTGGCATCCTTAGATAAGGCTAGTCAGAGAATGCTGTATATGTATCTGCAGTAGTGTAGATAAAAGTAGTGTAAATGTAAACAGTAGTAATAAATGTAAAGCAGTAGTAATAAATGTAAACCGTATTAATAAATGTAAACAGTGAATGTAAACAGTAGTATGACTATAGGCAGTAATGTAATACAAACATTAGTGCAAATATGAGAAGTAGTGCAAACTGAATGAGCACATGACCGAGAGTTTAGTGAATAACCCGTTTGATGACACAGAGTCCAGTGTTAAAATCTTTGTGTTGTGTGGTAATGTGTGAGAAAGTTTTTTGTGTTAAGGCAGTTCAAATGGGAGGGGAGGCAGAGCAGGCAGAGTGTTTAGCATTCTGACTGCCTGATGAACAGAGCTGTCTCTCAGTCTGCTGGTTCGAGCCTGGAGACTCCTCAGTCTCCTCCCTGATGGCAGCAGTCTGAAGCAGCTGTGTAGTGGGTGTGTGGGATCACCTGCCATGCAGTAGGGCTTTCCGAGTGAGGCGTTTGCTGTGTAAGTCCTGCAGTGAGGGCAAGGAGGTGCCGACGATCTTCTCAGCTGCTCTCACGATGCGCTGGAGGCTCTTGCGGCAGGATGCAGTACATGCACCAAACCACACCGTGATGCAGCTGGTCAGGACACTTTCTATGGCACCCCTGTAGAAGGTGCACATGATGGGGGTTGAAGCTCCAGCCCTTTTCAGCTTGCGGAGAAAGTAGAGGCGCTGGTGAGCCTTCTTGGCCAGTGCTGCAGTGTTCCTGCTCCAGGACAGGTCCTTCGAGACGTGCACTCCCAGGAACTTGGTGCTGTCCACTCTCTCCACTGCGGTGCTGTTGATGGTCAGAGGGGCATGTTGGGCATCCCTCTTCCTGAAGTCCACAACAATCTCCTTTGTCTTCTCCACGTTGAGAGTGAGATTGTTGTGTCCGCACCACAAGGCCAAGCGGCTCACCTCGTTCCTGTAGTCCGTCTCATCGTTGTTGCTGATGAGACCTACCACTGTTGTGTCGTCCACAAACTTGATGAAGTGGTTGGAGCTGTACGATGGTGTGCAGTCGTGTGTTAGCAGGGTGAATAGAAGGGGGCTCAGCACACATCCTTGTGGGGCCCCTGTGTTCAATGTGATGGTGCTAGATGTGTTACTCCCGATCCGTACTGTCTGTGGTCTCCCGGTCAGGAAGTCTAGCAGCCAGTTACACATTGAGGTGTTCAGCCCCAGACTGTCCAGTTTATGGATGAGCTGTTGGGGGATGATGGTGTTGAATGCCGAGCTGAAGTCGATGAACAGCATTCTAACATAAGAGTCCTTCGTGTCCAGATGTGTGAGAGCTGTGTGGAGGGCAGAGGAGATGGCATCGTCGGTTGAGCGATTAGGTCGGTATGCAAATTGGAAGGGATCCAGGGAGGCAGGGAGGACAGATGTGATGCTTTTCATGACTAGCCGTTCAAAGCACTTCATCAGGATGGGGGTGAGTGCTACTGGGCGATAGTCATTGAGACATGCGGGCGTTGCCTTCTTTGGGACAGGGATGATGGTGGTGGCTTTGAAACAGGTGGGGAAGATGGCCTGGCTTAGTGAGATGTTAAAGATGTCCATGAAGACCGCTGCGAGTTCCCTTGCACAGTCCTTCAGCACACGACCAGGTAAATACAGTAGACTCAATATAATTTTCATTCATTCATTCAACCTTTATTTATACAGGCTAGCCTCGTTGAGTCACAGGGACTCATTTACAAGAGGGACCTGTCTCACTCACACCAAACAACCATCCACTCTCACACTCACACCTAGGGTCAATTTAGAGTCACCAATCAGCCTAACAAGCATGTTTTTTGGTCTGTGGGAGGAAACCGGAGTACCCGGAGGAAACCCACGCATGCACGGGGAGAACATGCAAACTCCACCCAGAAAGGCCCCGGACCGGGATTTGAACCGGCAACCTTCTCGCTGAGAGGCAGCAGCTCTACCAGTTGTGCCACCGTGCTGTGGACGACACAGTTAGTCCTTGACTTACGACGGCCTCGAGTTACAACGTTTCGTGGTTACATGGCACCTCCCATAAAAAAAATCTATATTTTGAAAATTTTATTTTGAAAAGTCAAGTTACGCAGTTTCCGGCAGTTTCCGGTTAGCTGCAGAGGCTACAGCTGCCCTATACTCTCTAAAATAGCGAAGTCTGGTCCTCTGGACATTCAAAAAACAAAACAAAACTGTTACTGTTACTGTGTGTACTGTGAACACGGTTTTACGTCGTAGACAAATACGTATGGAGGATGGGCCAAGCTGTACGGCGGTTTTACGACGTAAACGCAATGGAGAATTCGGAGGAGAGACGGAGGAAGGCTTCACCAGCATACCAGTAGGTTATTAACTCTTTTTTCCTTTCATTATGGCTCCCAAATGGATGTGTGTTTTGATAAAGATGGCCGCGCTCAGACCATCTGCAGCTTCATTGGCTCCCGGTTCATCCCTAGTTTTTAGTAATTTTAATAGTGTTTTTGTACCTGACTCAGCGCGTTTTTTGCGGGTGAATTATAGCCGAACTGAACTGTTAAGAATTGGAATGGATTTACCACAGGGCACAGCTGATATCAGCAACGAACTCAAATCAGAGCTCGGCAGAATGGAGCTCTTAAGGACATCTTTCTGGAAGCAGATGCACTCCGGTTCACGCTCCAGGGGAAAGAAAAGGAAGCAGTGCTCCCGAGGTCAGAAGCGGGGCTGCCGAGCAGGAATTATGACGAGACTGCGGGCAGACGCTAAAACCGGGAGACCCCCGATGCCGGCTCTTTTTCTGTCCAACGTCCGCTCGCTGGACAACAAAATGGATCTGCTCCGACTGAGAGTAACAGCGTCAGAGGAGTTGAGGAGGTGCTCTGTGCTCTGCCTGACAGAAACGTGGATCTCTGAGGATACACCGGACTCTGTTTATGAGTTGGATGACAGACTCTTTTTCAGAATGGAACGGTGCACAAAGACTACGGGAAAAACTCGAGGCGGTGGTGTGTGTCTTTACGTGCACAAGGATTGGTGTTCAAACTGTGCTGTTATCAAAAGGCTTTGCTCAGCTGCTGTGGAGTTGTTAACAGTAAGGTGTCGTCCTTATTACATGCCCTGTGACTATTCAGTGATCCTAATCACTGCTATTTACATAGCCCCTGATGCTAATGCTAATGACGCCCAGGGAGAAATTCATGACTTACTCACCTCGCTGCAATGTAAATATCCTGAGGGGCTCTTCATTGTTTCTGGTTACTTAAATCATGTAGAGTTACAGGTCTCCCTCCCAACCTTCAATCAACACGTTTTCACAGCAACAAGAGAAAATAAAACACTTGACCAAGTCTACACGAATGTGAAAGGGGCGTACACGGCGAAGCCACGCCCACCGCTCGGGGCTTCCGATCACTGCTCTTTGATCTTGGTCCCAGCACAGCTCCCCCGCTGAGACGCTCCAAGCCGGAACAAAGAGAGATAAGAGTTTGGCTTCAAGATAGTACCTCCATGCTGAGAGACTGTTTTGAGAATACAAACTGGTCTGTCTTCAGGGAGGCAGCTACGAATGGGAGCTCAGTGGATCTGGAACTTTATGCTTCCTCAGTTCTGGGTTACATTAGCACATGCTCTGAAAATGTATCCATAAAAAAATATGTTAAATGTTACCCCAACAAAAAACCCTGGTTAAATAAAGAAGTCCGCACCCTGCTAGCAGCCAGGGACACTGCATTCAAGTCCGGAGATACAGAGGAGCTGAGAAAGACCAGGAAAGAACTGGTTGATGGCATTAAGAAGGCCAAGGCCACATATGCACAGAGGATCGAGGGACAGTTCACCTCACAAGACCCACGGAGCATGTGGAAGGGCATCAAATGCATAACAGATTACAAAGGCAAGAGCAAACAATGCCCCAGGGACCCATCTCTGCCTGATGCCCTCAATAAGTTTTATGCACGTTTTGAAGATCCAAACAGACCAGCTAGCACCAGACTCACCTCATCACCAGATGAAGAGCATCTCAGAGTGACCGCAGCAGAAGTGAGAGGCAGTCTCAGAAGGATCAACCCTCATAAAGCAACCGGACCAGACAACATCCCAGGGAAAGTTCTGAAGGAATGTGCGGACCAGCTCTGTGAGGTGCTGGCTGACATCTTCACCACCTCACTTTCACTGGAGTCAGTTCCCACCTGCCTGAAGACCGCCACCATCATCCCAGTTCCAAAGAGCTCCACAGTGACTGGTCTGAATGACTATAGACCGGTGGCCCTCACCCCGATAGTCGCTAAATGTTTTGAGAAACTGGTCATGTCCCACATCAAGACAACCGTCAACATCAACGAGGACCCTCATTTTTTATTTATTATAAAAAATAATTCATACAAAAATATTCACAATTCAATGTATATTGTACATACATACATCAAAGTTCTATAATGTCCGTCATGTAACAAAAATATATATTTTTTTTACTTTAGACGTCTGTTATTTCCAATATTCCAAATGATTCAAGTGGTCCAAAGATGTCTTCACACAGTTGCTTGTCCACACAATACAAAGTTCTACAGTGTCCTTGCATCATTCCAATGAACAGTTTCCAGCGATCCAGGGATTTATTTTCATAGAGCTTAAAGTTCCTGCAGGTGTAGATGGAGTGTCTGGTAACTGACAGTATGATATTGCAGAGGAGATAGTGATTGTGGTTTTGTCGTTGATAGGATTTCTGAAGTCCAAAGAGTCTCATCCAGTTCCATTCTTTGTCGTTCTGGGGTTTAATATTGCAGGTGTTTTCCAGTAAGTCTCTGATCTTGTCCCATAAGATGGTGCAGCCAGTACAGCAGAGGAACAGGTGCTCTAATGTTTCGGGCTCTGAAAGACAAACTGTGCAATCTCTGCTAAATTTTTCTTTATTGATTTGGTGCAGGATGACGCCAGTAAATATTCTCCTGTGTCTTAACAAAAAATCTGTATTGTTCGCTTGTTTGTGACTGAACTTAATGTGTAAATTTGACCAAATATCATGGACTGGTGGATTTTGAAATATTTCAGACCATTTTTTGTTTGCAGTAGGTTCTTGAACAATTTGTGAAATTAGAATGTTGTACCATATTTTTGTTTTGACAACTTGAACTTCTGTTTTCTTGTCACCTAGCAAAAGGAAGAAAGATGGGGCGTCATCCTGCACCTCCTGATGTCGTCTCCTCCCTCCAAAGATTGAGGACCAATGGAATGGTAAAGCAGTTTGAATTTTTTCGCATTTCTTTATCAATGTGTCCTTTCTGAATGGGATGTTTGCTCTTGTAAAATGACTGAGGACCATGTTGATGTCCACTGTCCCTCGATCATCC
>JBBPBX010038708.1:12173-30256 GCA_038048925.1 Garcialebias charrua
CTACTTTGTGTCCAGCCATGAACGGAGCCATATATCTCAACACCTTCTCTCTTGCCTCGTTGTCTTCTTCAGAGTCCTGAGGCTCCTCTGCAATCACTTCAGCAAAAACGGAGTGGTCAATAGAATCTCCATCATTTGCTTCCTGCCTGTACTCGACGTTGACATAATTCTCTGCCTGGTCATCTGCAGCAGGGTCCGTGTTCTGGATTTGAAGCCGGAGCTCATTTGTTGAAGGGTGGTTCAGCTCATCCCAGTCTTCCTCAACCTTTGGGACCGTCATGCTCTTCCAAATCCTCATTCTGGGGTCAACGTCATCGTGAATATCGTGCATGTCTTCTGGAGGCTCCACCTCCCAGGACAGCCTCCCTTTCTCATCTATGGACCTGCAATAAGAATAATTAAATCTTAATCCATGGAATTTTATTTTACTGTTAGCCTAAAGAAGTGATTACTTACACAACTTTGTCCTCAACGGCTTCATTTTCATGTTTATTCTATAAAAATAAATAAAAAAAGTTTACATGTCGGTCATCCAAAATACAAATTAATAAGAAGTCAACTTAATGCTTGAGGTGGTCTGAACCAAGTGTAATACAATCATTACCCAAGGCTTAGCTGTGATGCCAACTATCAGCAGAACACTCACAATCATAGAAACCCTAAGGGGCAAAAAAAGTGAATATTATTTTTTAGAAATCAACGTCCCATGTGTCACGCATGTGATTAAATGCTGGGAAACCGTTTATAAGAGATTTGCGGTTTTCTTACCTGAACATGGTGTCTCTTTCTGCCGTCTGCTCAACGTTTTTGACAAGAATCTCTCCTTCGGTCCACCTGCTCTGCTGTGGGAAAATGAGAGCAAAGTTCCTGCCATAAACCGGCTGCATTTTCTCGACCTTTGTATTCTCGTGATACCAGCTGAACATTATTCATCATCCTGCTGTATTTGGTTTATACCACATTAAAAAAAAAAGCTGAACATTTGAAACGGAGACGTGTGTTAGCTTTGCTCACTTAGAAACTCCAATGTGAAGGTACTGCGCACGCATCTGCTCAGAATAAAAACAAGGTTTTTAATTGGCTTTTCATAAACAAAAACTTATGCAGTAATAGTTTTTCACATCCTGAATTTATATTATTTATGGCCACTACAACTGCTGTGTACAGTATTAGTTACTGTAAGTTGATTATACAGGGATAAAACACTAAAAATGTGTACTAATGTATAATAACATAATAATGCATTTGTGTCTGTGTGTGTAATAACCATATGTCTCTGACATCTCCTGAACCACAGGGCAGTTTTTAATAAAAACTTACAGGAGGTAATCATTAGGTGTACATGTACAGCTCAGTAACTTCTGGAGTCAACCAGGTTCAAGACGGCTGCCACAGCTAATCGACATTAGTCAACATAAAAACAGCTATAACTCATTCAGTGGTGCAGATAAAGAGCTAAATTTTGATGTGATGGTAGCTGAGAGTCATTCACAACACATGATCTGAGCTGAGCATGACATTTTGATATTGCCTGAGATTGTATTTCAAGTAGTTTTTTTTCCTTAGATTTGATTCAACACTTGCTCTTCTCAAGGGCGGACATCTCTTCTCGGTCTCCGCTTTGCTTTGTCTTGTCTGTGAAACTGTCTGAGAGCTTCTCTTCTACAAAGTCTTCCGAATCATAACTATGGACTTCAATTTGGTCATTTGGTCCCTCAACACAACAGATAACATTTCTTCAAAAAGAAGACAGGCTGTAGGTGAGCCGATTTGCCATGTTGGCATGCACACAGCTGGATATCTCATCGACTTGGAAGACTTGATGATGTGTCTATCTCTGCTGTCATCTGTGGATCTTAAGGACACATATTTAATTGGATTTATGATAACTGGTTCCTGCTTTTTGGATTCGGCTGGTTCCTGGTCTATCAACACACAAGGAAGACGTCGGTGGCTAATCTGGACCTGGTCAGGCTGCCTGCCTTACATGATGGCTTGGTTCATGTCTCGAGAACCCAGACTTTTGGCTGAATGAATTAGATCTTGGGGATTCTCTCAGGGAGTTTAAGTATCTCGGGATCTTGTTCACGAATGAGGGAAAACTGGAGCGTGAGATCGATAGGCGGATAGGTGCAGCGTCCGCAGTGAAGCGGGCGCTGTACCGGTCTGTCGTGGTGAAGAGAGAGCTGAGTCAAAAGGCAAAGCTCTCAATTTACCGATCGATCTACGTTCCCACCCTCATCTATGGTCATGAGCTTTGGGTTATGACCGAAAGAACAAGATCTCGGATACAAGCGGCTGAAATGAGTTTTCTCCGCAGGGTGGCTGGACTCTCCCTTAGAGATAGGGTGAGAAGCTCAGTCATCCGGGAGGGACTCGGAGTAGAGCCGCTGCTTCTCCACATCGAGAGGAGCCAGTTGAGGTGGCTCGGGCATCTGGTTAGGATGCCTCCTGGACGCCTCCCTGGTGAGGTGTTCCGGGCACGTCCCACCGGGAGGAGACCCAGAGGAAGACCCAGGACGCGCTGGAGGGACTATGTTTCTCGGCTGGCCTGGGAACGCCTTGGGATTCCCCCGGAGGAGCTGCTCCAAGTGGCTGGGGAGAGGGAAGTCTGGGCCTCCCTACTTAGGCTGCTACCCCCGCGACCCGACCCCGGATAAGCGGAAGAAGATGGATGGATGGATGGATGGATCTTGGGGATTCTCTCAGGCACGTTCCATTGGTATGGTCATTTTAATTTGGACATTTCTGAAGCGAGTGGACGGACACAGACTGAAGTTAGATGTCATTAAAGTTCTGCCTGAGAAACAACAGAACAATCCCCAAAACAATCGTGTTTATCTGAAATTTGGCTCACTGACTGGCCTTGACAGGCCGTCTTATCTCAACACGCCTGCAGAAGTTTTGTAAACCTGACGCTCTCACCCCTTCCAACCCTTCTGCTGAGGAATTCCACGGACTTTTCAGAGGAGCCCAGCTGAATAAACATTCTGTCATCATTTTAGGACTCTAGATTCACCTCTGACCGTCCTCGGCCCACCCCAATGAGTGTGCACAGATCTCCAGAGGGAACTACTGTGTATGAACTGAGTGATTCTATCTGAACTCTGCAGTGTCCCTATGGGCTGGCTTGCTCAACCGCATTTGAGTCCCCGCCCTCTGAGTAATGTCGGCGTCATTATGTGCTTGTGTGCGAGATTTTCTTCATTACCACATTTTTGACCTTCAAGCAGAGATCAAAAATGTGTTAGGATTTTTTTTTGTCTCCAAACCCAATGTGTCATTTTTCACCACTTTTATTGTCCAACAGATCTCACTTGTAAATGAGTCTTCGAGGCTCAATGTGACTTATCTGTTTAAATAAAGGTTGAATGAAAAAAGAAACTCCATAATGACAGTTTAAAACTGTCATGAAAGGCGAGCGATAAGCAAAGAAATGCTAGGCCTTTAATTTGTTTTTACGTCATTGTGTGAACTCCTCACTATGCCTCCTGTGCTCCTCATCCAGCATCAACTTATAGGTAAGCCTTAACCTATAAGTTAATAATGTCTCATAAAAACAAGATTCAGTTCAACAGAGCACGAACTGGGACACATCAGACTTTTCCTCGTCTAAGGATGGCTCCAGCCTGTCTGCTGCTTATCTGCCCTCTCTATCAGATCCACATGTCCAATATTACTCCTCGACAGGCTCCACTCCCAGGTCACTGAGTTGTCCGTTGACCTCCCCAAAAAGCAAAAAAATAACAGAAATCTGGACGATGGCTGTGAAAAGCTGGACAGAAAACATCTGCAACAGATGTACTTTCTGTTGTACTGCTGTTGTGTCTATGATATAGTATAGATGCAACATGCTTGCTTTCTATATTTTTGATAAATGTGAAGTTGCTGGCAACAGCTGGATGGGAAAGTAAAAAAACAAGTGTCCTGATGGAGACGTGTTTTGACAGATACATTGGCTCTTTAACTGCCATTATATACATATATATATATATATATATATATATTCTATCTTTGTTGATACTGTTATTGATTTTACTTGTCTTATTACTTGTTTTATTGACATTTAATTCTGTTGCACTTTGTAGCACTTTGAGATTTTCATTAATGAAAAGTGCATTATAAATTGAATTTATTATTATTATTATTATTATTAACTACTACCACACCAAACTTAAGGCTGAAATATACCTGAGCGTCCTCCCCTACGCCACTCTACGCGCGCATTTTGTGCGCATGCGTTTCGCTGATATAGCTTCAGAAGCTACGCTTTTCAAATGCTCGCGTTTTCGCTCCAAATCCTTGTTGTTTCGCTCCAAATCCTGGTTGTCATGTGAGCAGCAACAGCTGCCCCGTCCGTCTGCAGCTGCGAGCAAAGGGGGACAAACTGAGGTCGCTGATTGCTGACACGCAATCATTGATATACATTTACATATATATATATATATATACATATATACGTTTTTTTTTAACTCTACTTTGGGTATTTACTTCTTTAAAAAACAGTCCTAGGGCCAAAGAAATGCACCCACGGTATATTTACTCTAAGTAGATTTATTTTTCAGTGATATAAATGTCTCGTTTTCAAATCCTCGCGCTTGTGACGTCACAAGCGCCAGGACAACCCACCCCAACCTGAGTCCAGCCCCTCACCTAGCAACCCCTGGTTAGGCTCAACCCACTTCAGTATAAAAGACGTGACGGTTGTTTTTCCTGATTTCATCTCATCTTTTGTTTAAATGTTCTTAATTTCATGTGTACAGCACTTTGTTGCAGCTGTGGTTGTTTTAAATGGCTTTATAAATAAAGTATAATTGTTATTTTTACGTTTTAGTTCAATTTTTAGCGTATTAGCGATCGCTCCCAACGAGCAGCCGGCAGACGTAAAACGAGCAGATCACCGCTGCCTGACCATGCAACGAGCGGAGCAAAGCGGGCGGGGATTGGACATGCCGGCGAAGGGACCATCTGCCGCCGGGAGCTGCTAGCTTTTGAGGACCGTGCTCCGATCAGAGGTTGCCTCATACGGATAAATTATCTGGAAACACTCGGTGAACTTTGTGTATGTGTCTGCGATCGCTCCCAAAGCGCCGCATGCAACGAGCGGAGCTAAGCGGAGCTAAGCGGGCGGAGGAGGAACGAGCTAACATTAGCCTCGGATTCGGGTGGGCTAATGCTAACAGGTGCAGCAAATGGCGGCGCGCGCATACGGCTTTCGGTAAGTTATCTTAAGCTAGCACTAGCCATTTCTAAAGTGCAAGAAATGCTAACGTAAACCCTTTGGAGGGCGGAGTTAATGTAAACAGATTTTTGAAGGGCGTGGCCTTCAGAGCTCATTATCATAAACAGCCTGTTCAGAACGGAAATGAGAAAAGGCAGAACTAAAAAGGGGATATTTTATTATCTAAGAATTATTTTGTGTATTAAATTGAATGAACATCGTCTGGATAGCCCACAGACATACCATAAAAATTTATGAAACCAATATTTGGTCTCCTTTAAATGGTGCAGAAATACATAAAGAAAGATTAAAACTCATCCCAATATTAAATTTTTAATGTAAAAGTGGGTGTAAAGGAAAATGCGTTAAAAAAAAGCTAAGTTCTTATTTTAAATGACAGCACATGCACTTCCTGTTCCGTCTAGTCATATTAATTATAGCCAGCTGACAAGAAAGGCAGAAGATCATGGATTGCCCGTTTGTATATTTTCACATGTGTGTGTTTGTTAGCGGAATATCTTGTGAAAGATTTGGGTGTATTTTAATGAAACTCTCAGGATGACTTCATCGGACATCTACAACTCGTTACATTTTGGAATCCACTCAATTCAAGATGGCCACCACAGCTATTGAAACACAAAAATGACTGAAAGTCTGTCACTTTTGCAGATATTGATCTAAAATGTGATGTGACAGTAGCTGGGAGTCATCCTCATCACATATTCTGAGTGCTAGCAGATTGTGCAGAATCTTTGTTTAAAACTCTGACATGCAAGATGTCAGGTGATTTTTTTTTTGCTCTTCAGGCTTGCAACACATTTGAAAAAACTTTGTAAGGTAACGCTCATGTACAGTAGTATTATAGTCTTGTCATGAGACCTTTGCCAAGCAATGGTGTGTTTCAAGGGTTTAATTAATCCTACTCTTCTGACAGATATGACTCAAGATAAAAATAATAAAAGTGTTTTAAAAAACACAAGTTGTTTTCTGATTTAAAGCTGTATAAAGCTGTATTTCTTGAACTCCGAGACATACGACATTTCTCAACGTGAGATTATCTCAGCTTAAACACTGCATTCCTTTAAGCAATTCTTGGACATTTCCGTATGATATTGAACTGTGGTCATTGTCCAGGTCGCATCATAAAACGCCACAGCTCATGGCTGCTTTCGTAACGTAAACGCAGCTGCCATGTCTCTGCTTTAATTGGCATTGTTACAAAGACTGAAGAAACAAATGGATAGCATATTATTTAACAGGTGGCAGCCAGGCTCCAAACTAAACCTCACCGGAGCATTATCCCTGTTTGAAATCTAACACTTCAGCACACTAAAACTATCATCAGCACCGACGCCTCATCATCATCGTCATTACTATCTGTAAATCCCTTAAAGGTCGTCCCCTTGCACAGGGCTGTGTTTGAGGCTAACCACCCCTCTGTCTTCAGGCAAATCCCCCACACTCACAACACTTAGGAAAGCTTGGGTTTGCTAAATTACTAAAATTATCTCAATGATCTGCAATTAACTTAAGTGATGCTTCTCCAGCATCCATTGAAAGCACACCAGGCATCTAGCAGTGGAGTTTACAGCATGCATTACCGGAGAGGGTGGACCTCCGTGAAAGAACAGAGAAGGAATCTACCGATTATTCTGCTTTGTTCTAAGTGTCTATAACATGGTGATTGAAAAAGGAACGCTCTATGATCAACTGGAAGAATTAGTGTGAGATGTAACAAAGGGAGTGGTAATCCAGAGTCTGAGATGTGGAGCCACCTGAAGATTTGGCTCCACGCGTAATGCTCGAGATTTCCGGCAACAATAATCCTGATGACAGTTGAGACAGAAAAGAAGAACTGGACCAGGGACAGACAGAGGAGCCGGTTATGCAACAGATGACAGGACAATTGGACTGTTTTGTCAATGAGGAGACAGAAGAACACGGTTTACCTTTTCCCCCTTCACTATTCTGCAAAGCTGATGAACCAAAAAGATCATCAGCCTCATGAGCCATTAAAGATACTCAATGCAAACTAAGAAATCAAACATAAAACAGTTAACCTGAATTAAATCAAATGGTGCAGTTTGAAAAAGTTTGGTCCAGTAGTTCTCTATAGGTTCATAATGACATACATTTCTTAAATGCAGTCACGCACCTACTTCTACAGGTGTGCAGCAAGAAAAGCTTTGCAGAGAGTGGTGAAGGCTGCACAGAAGTCTGTTGGAGTCAGCCTCCCCACCATCACAGACATCTACACCTCCAGCAGGAAGAGGGCCACCTGCATCATGAAGGACCCCACTCACCCAGCACACACTTTTTGCTCCGCTCCCCTCAGGAAGAAGGTTAGGGAGCATTAAGTGTAGAACCACTAGACTGAGGAACAGCTTCTACCCTGCGGCTGTTAGACTCATGAACCTTGCTGCTGATCTGTTTCATGTTGCTGTGTTCATTCATGCTTATCTGTTCACTCAGACGCATGTTCATGCTGCTGTTCGACGTATTGATTTTATGCTATTAGTGCTTGGTGTATTTTTAGTTAACGTTTTTCTTAGTTCATATCTTAGATTTTATTACCGTTTTTCTTTTACATTTTGTACTTTTGTTGGATTTTACTGGGATCCTGTGCACACAATTTCATTCCACCACATGTATGACATGTGGTGCACGCTGACTGGTACATTTTCATCTTTAATCACTCCTTGGTCTGCTGCCCTCATACATCTCCTCCCACATGTCTCTGCGTGAGTGCAGCTACAGCATGCGCTCTCAGGACATGATTACCTGCAGTGTTCCGTCAGTGAGGACTGAACTTGGCAAAAGGGCCTTCTCCTACTCTGCTCCTGCTTCCTGGAATATCTTACAAAAAGATCTGAAGCTCTCGACCTTGACCTCTCTAAATGGCTTTAAGAATCTGTTGGAATCCTGGCAAAAACCAATGCAGACATGTTCCTGTTTTTGATTTTCTACATCTACCTTATAATCTGTCTGTTTTGCTACTTTGATATCTTTGTTTTAACCAAAAAAAAATCTGTATGCCTCTCTTATGTTTGTCTATTGTTGATTGTCCATGGAAATTCTACTGTTGCTGTTGTCATCATTCTTTGTTTGTAGCCAGGTCTCTCTTGTAAATGAGTCCTCGAGGCTCAATGGGATTAACCTGCCTAAATAAAGGTTGAATGAATATGACAAATGAACCTGAACATGCCGAAAATCCACTTGGAAGCTAGAGTCGCGTAATGAACATATCAACAGTCATCAAACTTGTTGGACTTCTCCATCCTATCTTCAGTGATATTGGCCGTTTCCGTAAGTAAACTAGCGCACGTGTTTTTTGGCAGGCAGTTACAAATTTTACTTGAAGAACACACTAACCATTGATATCAGAGGAAAAAATACTACAGATTTTGATACAAAATGTTTTAGACTGATCTTTATGACATTTCCAAAAGTACTTTAAGGCTGTTTTAACAGTGTTAGTCACCCATGGAAATTATATATTAGGGATAAAGTAAAGTGGGTAAAAAAAATTAAGTGGTCTTTTCCTCTGCCCACCCCTCCACCACACACACACATACGCACACGCTTCTTCCTCAGTCACACCCCACATAAACACAGTAAACATGTGGAAGCTGTTAAAAGTAAGTCTAATCGCTATTTACTGTGTTTTGTGCACTTCTCATTAAAAAAGATTTTCCACTTGAGGAAAGCTAATGTTTTGGAAAACTCCATTAAAGAAACACATTTCAAGCCAACAACTAGCACATTTGGTTTTTGTCAGTAATTAAAAGATCTGCCAGGCATTGAGGAAAAACCAGAAACTGCAAAAATGTGACTGTTGGACGGTTTTCCTCTATTCTCTTAGCTAAACTCCAAACTTTTGCACGTAAATATACATTAAACATATAAAATAAAATCACTTTTGAGGTTGAGTGTTGTTTACTGAACCACTGAGGGCATTAAGAATAATTTATTATAATAATAATAATAATGTCTTTGTCTGTCATCTGTGTATGTTTCCCATACACAGACGAAATTCGTCTCTGCATTTAACCCAACCACCACCAGGTGGTGCAGTGAGCAGCCAGAAAGCGCTCGGGGAGCTGGAGAATTAGGTGTGCACTCATAGACACCCCAAGGTGTGTAGTGGCCGGGGCGCGAACCCGCGTCCTTCGGGTCCCAAGTCAAAAGCCCTGCCACTACACCATCTTGGCTCCTATTACTCTATACAGGGAACCCCCGACCTACGACTCCATCGACCTGCGAACCACGGGACCTACGAACGAACCAAAGTTGAAGAATGCCATCGACGTACGGCAAAAAGTTCGTGACCTACGAACGAACCAAGCTAAAATATATAATCGAGCTACGGCAGACTGGATGCACGACCTACGAACGAGCCCCATTACAAGTATATAATCGAGCTACGGCGTAACTGCGTCACATATGGCAATCGGCGAGGTGGGGGAGGGGATTGCCTTTGGCTGTTGCTTGTTGAGCATGGGCGTGACACTGCGCATGACAGTGGAAAAGTACCGCCAGCGAGAGGGGGGGGCTGGGCTTCTGGCGGATGTACACACAGCCGCAGTGCACCTGGCGGCGGAGGGATCCGTACAGGTAAAGCGGTAACTATTTAAAGGGCAGCGGCCATTTTGTCCCTCGTGGGTTAGTTACGGTGATTGATGAGAAGAGACATACGATGAGAAAAACATCTGTCTACCTACACTTCAGTCAAAGTAAGGCAATTTTGTTTCATTTTTCTGCTGCTTCTAGCTTTTTCTGAGTTCATGGACTTCTTTCTCATGCACATGGACACTCATCAACGCACTGGTTTCAAAAACATGATGGTTGCAACATGCTTCTGATAGATGTGATGCTGCTGATGGATTTATGGATTCATGTGTGATTGTTGACATCATTTTGCTGATGTCAGTTCCTGCTGATTTGCTGCTCTGATGTTAAAAGCTGCACTTTGAGAAGTGTTCATGTGTGATTGTTGACATCATTTTGCTGATGTGATTTCCAGCTGATTTCCTGCAGTTCTGATGTGAAGTTACTGATGTACAGTTACTGTGTGTGTTTATGGATGCATGTGTGGTGTAATGGTTTAGATAAGTGTTTGTAAATAAAGTTCTGTGCATGTTTATGGGCCAGTATGTCAGTCTCATGCTGTTAAATGTGTGCGCGGCGCACCGTTAGCGGTATTTCCGCGACCTACGAACAGAATAACGACCTACGAACGGGACGCAATTTTCACCCCCTACCTACGACCGGATCGAGCTGCGAACGGTTCTTAGGTCCCGAACTCGTTCGTAGGTCGGGGGTTCCCTGTACGCTGCTACCTTTCAGAGAATGGTACTGAAAGTGGGAGTCATGAACAAACGGCTCGGTAGTTGTCATTTGAGGCTGAAACTGATAAATTTAATTTCAGTGTTTTTAGAGAACAATAATAATAATAAATTCAATTTATAACGCACTTTTCATTAGTGAAAATCTCAAAGTGCTACACACATTGAATGCTACACACATTCATACACCGGTAGCGGCAGACTACCATGCAAGGTGCTTTCCAGTCCTACCAGGAGCAACTCGGGGTTAAGTGTCTTGCCCAAGGACACAACGACACATGGTGTGGGGAACCGGGATTCGAACTGCCAACCTTCCGATCGGGGGACAACTGCCATTACTACGCCACGGCCACCCCAGAGAACAATCCTACAAAATGCTTAAAATGTGTGCTTTTTTCAGCAAACATACAAGGCTTTATTTGGAGCACAAAGTGGTGTTGATTAGGTGAATAGATTGTAGTAATCTGAACTTAAATTAATCTTAAATTAATTGATGCCTTTTGTGCCATAAAAATTAGTTTTAGTGCACTGAGCTGATCCAAAATGGTGACCTGGGAGTCCTGATGAAAACGAGAAGAGGTCTTACATTGTCAGATTAAAATTAAACGATTTAAAACCCTAAATATTCAAGGTTTCTTTTAAAACTAAGCCTTTTTTGTTGTTTTCTATGTGGTTTAGTTTCATAAAATAATAATAATAATAATAATAATAATCATTTTATTTAAAAGCGCCTTTCATGACACCCAAGGACACTTAACAAACCAACACAGTGAATACAGAGCAAACATTATCAGCGACAAATTGAAATATAAAATACATAAAGGATATAAAATGGAAGATAAAAATACATTTAGTAAAGTTAATGATAAGCTAGTCTAAAGAGATGTGTTTTCAGGGCAGTCTTGAACAGAGAAAGGGAGGTGGTGTTTCGAAGGTCGGGCGGTAGAGCGTTCCAGAGGTGAGGGGCAGAGCAGGTGAAGGCCCTGCTCCCCATGGTGGAGAGGCGGGCAGAGGGTACATGGAGTTGTAGTGAAGAGGAGGACCTGAGAGAGCGTGATGGGATGGAGATTTGTAGGAGGTCAGATAGATAAGGAGGGGCAAGGTTGTGGATAGCTTTGAACGTGAGGAGTAGAATTTTGAAGATGATGCGTGATTTAACCGGGAGCCAGTGGAGCTGCTGCAGGACAGGAGTGATGTGATCATAGTAGGAGGTTTGAGTGATGACACGGGCAGCTGAGTTCTGGACCATCTGTAACTTGTGGAGAGATTTGTTGGGGAGGCCGTAGAGAAGGGAGTTGCAGTAGTCAATACGGGAAGTCACAAGACTGTGCACCAGGATGGCTGTGGAGCGGGGCGTGAGAGAAGGACGGAGACGGTTAATATTACGGAGGTGGAAATAGGCAGACCGAGTAATATTGTTGATGTGTGAAGTGAAGGAGAGAGTGGTGTCGAGGATGACACCGAGGCTCTTGACCTGAGGGGAGGGGGATAGCAGAGAGTTGTTAAGGGGGACGAGAAGATGTTCTGATTTTGAAATAGAGTTTTTGGTACCGACGAGAATGACTTCTGTTTTGTTGCTGTTTAGTTGAAGGAAATTGTTAGAAAACCAGTGATTTAGCTCGTTGAGACAGTCGGTGAGGATGGAGGGTGGGTGGGTGGAGTTTGGTTTTGATGACAAGTAGAGCTGCGTGTCATCAGCATAGCAGTGGAAATGGATGCCGTGTTTGCGGAAGATGTGGCCTAGAGGAAGGAGGTAAATGATGAAGAGGAGGGGTCCGAGGACAGAGCCTTGGGGGACACCCGTGGAGACAGGGGAAGACTGGGAACGGAAGGATTTAAGCTGAATGAATTGAGTGCGGTCAGAGAGATAGGAGGTGAACCAGTCTAACGGGGTACCTGAGATGCCAATGGAGGTTAGTCTGTTGAGGAGGATAGAATGACAGATGGTGTCGAAGGCAGAACTTAGATCAAGAAGAATGAGGATGGACAGAAGACCAGAGTCAGCAGCAAGAAGAAGGTCGTTAGTGATTTTTACTAGGGCTGTTTCGGTGCTATGGTGGGGGCGAAATCCAGATTGAAACTCTTCATAAATGTTGTTGTTGGACAGGTGAGAGTGAAGTTGACTAGCAACAGTTTTTTCAAGGATCTTGGAGATGAAGGGCAGATTGGAGATCGGACGAAGATTACTGAAGTTGGTGAAGTCAAGACCTGGTTTCTTGATGATGGGGGTGATGGCAGCAGATTTGAAGGCTGTGGGGACAATGCCAGAGGTTAAGGAGGAGTGGATGATATTAGTGCACATTTATTTAATCCAATACATCATTGTCATTTAATTCAAGTCATAATTATGTAATTTTCATTACCTATCCTGTTTTTCACAAAACTGATTGCTTATTTTATTGCTTATATATGCATATTTTAGGACTAACCTTTGGGATAAATCATGAAAAATAAGAAAAAAGCCTTGGGGACCGAGAACCTCAAACCCTCAAAAGACAACTTTTGCTTGCCCCCTCCTTTCCCATACATTGAAAACCTCCTCACTGGAGTCCAGTGAAGTCCTAGCTACCAGCTGGCGTACCCCTAACCTTTAACCTTTGACCCCCAGCTTCATATAATTCACCACAGAGGCGTCAGCTGACTGAAAACAAATGGGAGCACATCTAAAAACACACTGAACAAGCACAGGCGCCAACAGTGAGTACAGGTGCCCTCGTGCTCAGTTTGAGCGTTTGTCACGCTCCAAATCTGTTTGAGTCTGTCAGAGTTCACATGTCATCGTCCTATCTGCCCCGATGCTCCTGGTTTGAAGAGAGGGTCCTGCTGTTTCTCCATGAGAAGCCGCCTGCTACAAAAAGATTTGGTTACAAGAGCACAGCACTTTCATCCTTATTGAAGAAACGTGTGGCCGCTTCATGCACTTTCGCTGACGGACAAAACTTTCCGTGCCCTCTGTTTCTAATCCGTATGATTTTACACAGACTGGGTTCATACACTATATTTAAAGAGATGATGCGAAATAATCAAGTTCAAGTTCCTTTATTGTCATTCACATCACATGTGGTACATGAGGTAGAAGGAAAATATGTACTCTAGGTCCCAGTTACACCCCAAAGTATCAAAAAACAAAGTATAAAAAGAAACAGTATATAAGGATGTATACTCTAAGATAAATGCTAAATGAATGATAAACTATAGTCTAAAAGATCTAAGATATATGTTAAACACTAATAATATAAAACAATACCGTATATTAAACAGCAGCCTGAACATGAGTCTGTAGTGAGCAGATGTGAATGAATACAGCAGTACGGATAAGTCACATATCACCAATTAAAGTGGCATTACAATTATTTCCTTTTTTCTTACAGTGATTATCCTGATTAGGGATAACCATAACATATTATTATATAAAAGAATATTTATAACAAATCATTTGTACCATCTGCAATAATGTTCCAAAACAAAGCTAAGTACCACACATCTTAATGGTGGTAACTAATGGTTTAATTATGTTCTGTTGTTAGTTCTTGGTGTGTATGATGAATGTAGAGCGTGCTAAAGGATCATTTCTGTCACAATTGTGATAGACAATAAAGTTTTATCTACTTTGTAATTAGCCCCTGAGAAAAGAAAATGTGGGAACAGATGTATTACTCCCTCAATTTTTAATGCAAAAACCAATGCTTTTGTTGTTTTTGCTAAAGATAACATATTTGTTGGTTATTTTCAGTTTTATACCTCATTGAGCAATAGTTTTAGGCCTGTTTTCATTTGTTAATGGTATTTCACACTACAGTATAAAGTACGGAAGTGTATTGCAGTCATCCATGAAAAAAAAATTTGGAGCTTATGTAACCGGATCCTTCCTGCGTTGTGCTGGTTTTATGGATTTATTGATCAGACCGTGACACGGTTTATCTTTAGTCAGGATAGCGGTTTATTCTGGTGGAATAACACACACACAACACCGTGTTACCGACTGCCCTGCTTCAAGTCTCTCCCCACAAGACAACGTGACAAAAGGCGAGAATCCCAGGGGTACAACCAATTTAAAGACAAAAACACAGAAGAAGAAATAAAAGGGAGGGGCTTCTGATCTTAAAGTAACACGGCTAAAATAATGACAGTGGTGTTTCAGTCAGGTAATATACAATAATACAACAATACAAAAATACTTTTTGTGTAATTATAACAAAAGAGAAGTACAACCAGGTTACATTCACCCCCCTAGAATTACACAAAAATAAAAAAACAGTGTCAGACAGTATCAGTACAAATATTATGTGTTCTGTAACAAAGTAATACATCAACATAACAGCTACCCTACAATAGGGTCAGGAGACCAGAGATCGTTCTCATGGTATTCCATGGACAACAAGAGGTGCCTTTTACACCCCCCCTTATACAGAATGAACACATATGGTACTGAAGCTTATGCAAACCAAAAATAAATAAATAAATAAAAATAAAATAAATGATCCTAGTCAAAGGTAGGAATCATACACAAAAATTTGGAAACTCACACATCAATAACAGGTTGAACCATATCCTTGTTATACAATGCCTCAATGACAGCCATGGATTCTATCAAGCGACAGACTGGTCTAATAACCCTCCCAAAACGCGAAGTTAGGCGGTGAACAACATCCCCTCCCACACTGTCTGGAGGATGAGCAACACTAACATCGTCAGGAAGATGAGGTAAGGAACCAGCAGTCGCCAGTACTCCAGTGTCCATAGAGGAGTTCTCTGAGTCATGAGGCAGGTCATTATTTACAACTGATGGAGCCGAGGACACATCCTGAACCCATGATGCAGTACGGTCCTCCCCATCACTGCAGGACAGGGAGTCTGGTAGGGAAGACTCAGCAAGAACAGCACTAGGAGCCTCGCTAAGACATTCTGTTTCGTGTAGGTCAGAAACCGGAGGAACTCCAACCACACTGTCAGCATGGCGGTTCACATTGCTGTCCAGGGTCATTCCCACAGGTAAAAAGTTCACATCAAGAAGGAGGTTGCGATGCACCACACGCTCATTGCCATGCCGATCTCTAATTCGGTAAATGTGGAGAGCAGGTTTGGATGCAACCACCGTGTACATCACAGGCTCCCATTTATCAGAAAGCTTCCGCTTTCCTCTGGCTCCCTTGTTCGCCACCAGAACCTGATCTCCAACTGACAGAGGGTGACCCTTGGCTCTCTTGTTGTACTGGTCACATTGATGTTTCTGCTCTGCACTGGTGCTCTTTTCAGCCATTAACATGGCAGAACGCAGATCTTCAACCAATGATTTGACATAAGAGTGGTAGTCGCAAATGGTATCATCGTGAAGAACGTTCCGAAAAACAAGGTCAACAGGTAGCCTGGGAATCCTCCCAAACATCAGGTAAAATGGCGCAAAGCCAGTGGTCTCATGAACTGTGCAGTTATAAGCGAAAGTCAGAGACTGGATCATCTGAGGCCATTTGTGCTTCGAACGCGGAGGAAGAGATCTTAACATATTGCCTAGGGTGCGATTGAATCTCTCTGCAGTCCCGTTACCCATTGGGTGGTAGGGTGAGGTGCGCGATTTACTGACGCCACTCAGCTCCAAAAGCTCAGCTAGCAGCTCACTCTCAAAATTTGCACCCTGATCAGAGTGAATGCGCTGAGGGAAACCATAAACGCAGAAAAACCCATCCCATAACTTCTTCGCAACCCTTTTAGCGGTTTGGTCCTGACACGGGAACGCATGTGCTAATTTTGTGAAGTGATCTGTGATCACCAGAACATCCACAGACTTGTTGTTGCTGTCCTCAGCCGACCAGAAATCAATGCACACCAGCTCCATCGGAGCACTGGTTCTGATGTTCTCCAGAGGGGCTCTCACAGCAGGCTCTGGGGTTTTGCTGAGGACACATCTGGGACATTTTCTCACAAAATCCCGCACATCCCTTTCCATGTCATGCCAAAAGAAGCGATGGCGAGCCAAGGAGAATGTTCGTGGCTGGCCCTGATGACCTGCATTATCATGGACACCAGTCAAAACCACAGACTTCAAAGCATCAGGGACCACGAACTGGAATCGTTTACCTTTTTTCACAGGGTCTTTTATGACACGGTAAAGGACACCATTCAGCAATGTTAGTTTGTCCCATTGCTTCAGAACTTTTAAAGCCAGTTGGTTTTCACCAAAGCGTTCCCGCCTTGACGGACGGCGTCCCCGCTCAACATAGAAGACAACTCTGGAAACAACAGGGTCGTTTCTCTGGTGGGAGACGAGGTCAGACAGACAAAGCGCTGTTGATGGGTCTGTGGTGTGTGGGATTATCATGCCCAGATGGTCAGCTAAAGATGCTGCATGCTGAGTCTGACCGGCATCCCCACTGCAGACAGATGACAAAAGAGAGGAGACCTCGTCACAGGTCATGGATGTGTCAGTTATAACGGAAGAAGAGCTGTCCACTGATTGAAGCTGGCAGGTCAAACGGAAAACATCCTGCACAGCGTGATCAGGAAGCTCACAGACTTGTTCCAAAAGTTCCTGACAAGGCTCTGACAGAAGGCGATCAGCCAAGGGCTTCACAAAAGGGGCTCTGCTCAAGGCATCTGCCACCACATTCTGTCTCCCTGGAACATACCTGATCTCAAAGTTGTACGGGGCAAGCTTAGAGACCCAGCGTTGTTCACAGGCATCCAGTTTGGGCTTGGTCAGGATATATGTGAGAGGATTATTATCCGTCCACACAGTAAACCTGTGACCCTTCAGCCAGTGGCTGAACTTATCACACACAGCCCATTTTAAGGCCAGGAACTCAAGCCTGTGTGCAGGATAGTTGGCCTGACTGCGGCTGAGAGACTTGCTGGCAAAAGCAACAGGTCTAGCAATCTCTCCATCAGCCGGGACCTGTGACAAAACAGCACCGAGCCCATCCAATGAAGCATCAGTTGAGAGAATAAATGGCCTCTCAAAATCAGGATGTGCTAGCACCACACAATCAAGGAGTGCAGCTTTAAGGTCTCCAAACGCTTTCTCACAAGCTGGAGTCCAGTCCTGGGGAGTCAGGACACGAAAAGTTCCAGCCTTCCCGTGTCCTTTGCCCTTCACTCTACGTTTCTGACCTGCGGTGAGTGCGTAAAGTGGCTTTGCAATGCGGGAACAAGCTGGAATAAAGTGCTGATAGAATAGCACCATGCCCAAGAACGACCTCACCTTCTTCTGGCACGGAGTACAGCCATCCTCCTTCATGAGGTCCTTTTTGTCAAAACTAGAAATGACTTTCACCTTCTCCTGATCAACAGAAACACCACCAGCCTCCACAACATGGCCCAAAAACCTCACAGACCTCCTGAGAAAGTGACACTTTTTCTGGGACAGCTTCAAGTTGTTAGCTCTCAGACGGCAGAAAACAACCTCCAGCCTCTTTAACGATTCCTCCTCAGAAGGTGCAAACACCAACAGGTCGTCTAGATAACAGAGGAGGCTGGAAAAGTTCAAGTCACCAAAAACGTTAAGCATCATTCTCATGAAGGAA
>JBBPBX010038709.1:0-15355 GCA_038048925.1 Garcialebias charrua
TCAAAGAGTGCAGGCTCTCCACATCTTTCATCTTTTCCTCCTGTGCCCCACCACCCCCGACACACACACACACACACACACACTGCAGTATCCAGAGCCCTCAGCTGCAGGACAGAACAGCTGTTTTCTGATTTTAACGCCTGGCTTGAGTCTGGCCTGACGAGCGCTGAGCGAGTCAACAAGGTAGAAACAACTGGAGGTCGATGGATGAGTGAGCGGATTAAGACCCAACATCTTTACTGAAGAAATGGAATAAAATTAAGGATTTTTTAAAAAATTAAACGTAATCAAATTAGGATCTGGTTTCATTCAAAATGCACATATTTACAGCAAAACCCAACACATTTAAAAGCAACATGTTAGCTTTAAACCAAACCTGCAGAACATGACCACTGGGTGTACACCAACTGGACTGGGTGGAGTTTTGGAGGAGACCCAGTTCAAGATGGCTGACGGCTAACTGACCTGCTAAAACACAAACATGGCAACAACTCAGCAGACTGACCCTTTGGTGTGGTAGTAGCTGAGAGTGGTCCCCAACATGCAACCTGTGTGCTCATGTCTTTCTTTAAAACCTCTCCAAACCAAACCTTCCAAGTATCCTGGACCACGATTAATGGACATTTAACCAGCTTCAGCTCAGACAGTTTTACTGAGCTAAGATTTGGTGTGGTAGTAGCTGAGAGTGGTCCCCAACATGCAACCTGAGTGCTCACATGTCTTTCTTTAAAACCTCTCCAAACTGTCCCACAACCTGAAAACCTTCCAGGAAGTATCCTGGACCACGATTAATGGACATTTAACCAGCTTCAGACAGTTTTACTGAGCTAAGATTTGGTGTGGTAGTAGCTGAGAGTGGTCCCCAACATGCAACCTGAGTGCTCACATGTCTTTCTTTAAAACCTCTCCAAACTGTCCCACAACCTGAAAACCTTCCAGGAAGTATCCTGGACCACGATTAATGGACATTTAACCAGCTTCAGCTCAGACAGTTTTACTGAGCTAAGATTTGGTGTGGTAGTAGCTGAGAGTGGTCCCCAACATGCAACCTGAGTGCTCACATGTCTTTCTTTAAAACCTCTCCAAACCGTCCCACAACCTGCAAACCTTCCAGGAAGTATCCTGGACAATGATTAATGGACATTTAACGGTTAACCAACTTCAGACAGTTTTACTGAGCTAAGATTTGGTGTGGTAGTAGCTGAGAGTCCTTCACGACACACACTCTGAGCTGCACGTGATTAAATCTACAGCTACAAGATGATTGAAGAGCTGCTTGTGGAGGTGGTGTCATAGTCTTAGTCTGAGACACCTGGACAAGGTTTGATCTGACTTCCATGTTTGTTTTCGTCTTTTCTGCAACTTCACAGCCATGAAGAATAGATTTTTTAAATTAAAATTATTAAGGTAGTCCTCGACTTACGACGCCCCCGACTTACGACGTTTCGGACTTACTATGCACATCTCATAAAAAAATAAAATTAAAATAATAATAATAATAAATAAATGTACAGTACTGTACAGTTACCAAGCACTTAGGCCCTGTACACACGTAGCCTGGTGTTTGAAAAACGAATATTTGCACACAAAAAATTTCTCTGTCCATACATGTTTGGATGTTCGTCTACATGTGCCGTTTATTTCACTACAGAGCGTGTAATGAATATACTGAACCCATAGGTGGCAGTGTAGTAGCAGTGTAGTGCAGTCACAACCCTTGAACTCAGCCGCGACTTCCTGTTATTTATTTTCCTTTCTTTGGGTGGACAGACTGCAAGGTTGAACTACTAAAATACCGTGTTGGAGTACAAAGTTAATAAAATGCAGGAAAATGTCGACTGGGAATCATGTCAGAGCAGGTATGTTGACTTTTTAGTGCTTTTTTTTCTCCGAGCATGTGACGTCAGCTCCAGCTGGAGAACCGGCAGAACCGGACTTTCAGCTCCAGCTGGAGCTGAAACGTCCGTTCTGAAAGTACACACGCAGACGCGAAAGCGGAGAGTTCTCAAATCTTCACTTTGGCCGGAGTTTTGTTATTATTCGTTTATAGTTACATCAACCGGCGTTCACGTGTGGATGAAAGGCTAAACCGCATGCTAAACTGTTCGGTTTTACTGATAAACGGCTACGTGTGTGCAGGGCCTAAGCCCATAGTTAAGGAGTGAGTTGAATTGTCTCCCTCCTCCCTAGCAGGCTCCATTTACATAAAGGGAGCAAGCTCCCTTTATGTGAAAGGGAGACAATTCAACTCACTCCTTCATCTTTAAAAACTGTGTTAGGCTAGGGCGGCTAAGTGCTGGTAACTGTACAGTACATTTATTTATTTATTTATTTAAAATATAAATTTTTTTTTTTGGGTATGTGATCCTACTTACGAATTTTCGGGCCGTAGGTATGGAACTCGCTCGTAAGTCGGGAACTACCTTTGCGTCTTCTGTGTAAGTTTACAACACTTTAAGAAAGGATGCATTGGGGAAGAGACTGTGCGCGCGCGTGTGTGTGTGCGCGTGTTACCCGTGTTTGAGCAGGGCCAGCAGCTCCCCTGCGTGGTACAGGTCGTTGCGCGTGATCCTGCTGAACCTGAACGCGTTCAGGTTGCAGAAGGTGACCGCCGGGAACGTCATGACCGGGCTCGCGACCTCGTCCAGCTTGGTGACGTGCGGGTACTCCAGGTAGAAGTGGATCCTGTCCACGCACACGCACAGCAGGAACGTGAGCGAGGCCAGGACAAACAGGAGCCACAGGAAGCGGCGCGCGCAGCAGCGCTCGTGGGTGAAGACGTGCGAGATGCCGTGCACGGTCGAGCCGTGCGCGAAAACTTCCACGGGCGGAGGCTGGTTCGAGTCCCGCTCCTCGGCTTCCACTTTCAGATCCATGTGTGAAGGCAGGGAGGAGCAGAGGAACTGGGTGTTCATTCACCAGGGAGACAGACCTCCATCATCAGCATCACGAGCAGGTCCGCGCACGCACAGGACCACTCTCTGACCTGAAGATGCTCTGCCGCCATCACGCAGCCCATGCACGCAGGAAAACAAACCTTTCAGCACCTGAACATGTCAGCAGCAGAAGTAGAGTCAAACAGAGTCCCTCGCACGGTCCCTGCAGTGCACAGGTCTCTGCAGCTCCGTGGGTTCTGATGCGTCCAGTCCGGAGGAGCTGAGGAGGAGGTCGGTGCTGAGTCGTGAGGACTGGGTCCTCCTCTTTACTGGGGGCTGTCTGCTCCGCAGCTGCTCTGCCGTCACTTCTACTGGTTCCCGTTCAGTTCCCACTGTCATGTGAGACTTTTCAAGATTTTGACTGACACTGACAAAAAGTCAGCTTGAAAGTTTGTGAATATTTTATAATTTTCTATATTTCTGCATAAAACATCATATCAGATTTTCACTCATGTCCTAAAAATAGATAAAAAAGCACAGTTCCACAAGACAACAATATTAAACTTGGTCATGTATTTCTTGAGGAAAATGATCCAATATTACATATTTGTGAGTGGTAAAACTATGTGAACCTCTAATGAGCAGTTAATTTGAAGGTGAAGTTAGAGTCAGGTGTTTTCAATCAATGTGATGATGATCAGGTGTGAGTGGACCAGGGACGTGCAGGGGGGGGCTATGGGGGCTTGAGCACCTGCCCCTTTTGCTCCTTGCCCCCAAGTGCCCTTTTGGTCAAAATTTTTTTTTTTTTTTTTTTTTCCTATTCCTAAGCCCTCTTCTGACACATAATAACATACTAAAATTATTTATTTTATTTTATTATTATTATTTTTGTATTTTGCAAGAAAAACAACATAATAAGCCCTCCGGTCACGTACCAACACTACATTCCCCACAATGCAACAGTAGTAGTAGGGGTGGGGCCAATCCGATCTGGAGTTGTGTCTCATGAACCCAGAGTAATAAGACCTGCCTCACATTCACATTAGGGTCAGTGGGGGGAGCTGGCCCCCTTGGGGGCATTGCCGTTGGGGGGGCATGGCCCCACCCCTACTACTACTATTCAGCAAATCCCTTTCAGTTTGCAGCCAGCTACAGCGTGTGGACTGAGTGAGTAGCACTTTAGCTAACAGCTAGCCAACTTTTCATAGTAACATGTCCGCTGTGTGGAAGTATTTTACACTAAACACCACAAGACAGCAACGTGCAATGTCTGCAGAGCCATAGCGCCACATTAAACTGCGGTCAAGTTAGTTTTATGCTGGACATTCGAGCTCCGGGGCTTCAGCGGGACGCCACTCTCACTGAACCGAAACAGGGAGACCGACCGTGGCCAGCTGCGTCCAGTCCGACCCGCTGTCTGACTGTCTCGAAGGACAGGCAGAGAGCGACTGACCGAAATCAGAGCCCCCGCCCCGGATTGAACAATAAAAACACACCGCTGAAGCCACGGAGCTCAAATGTTCACCGAGAAGTTGCTAAACTTCATCATAATTAATGACCAACAGCTATCAGCTGTAGAAAAATGAAGGATTTCGCAGCTTGATACTTGCAGCCAACAGTAAACAATCATAAAAAAGCATAATTAAAAATCACAAGAAAACTATGTTAAAAAACGAAACAAACAGCTACATTATAAAACAATGTAAAATACTAAAAGCAGGAACATGTCTGTCTGTGTTGGTTTATGCCAAGAACTTAACAGATGTAAAGCTATTTAATATTTTATTTAATCCATTTATTCATTAATTTAAAAGAGACAAAATAAAACAAATTAATAAAAAAGAAAACATTGAATGAAAAGAGTGCAAAAAGAAGAAGAAAAAAAAATCTTATATCACCCCCTTAAAATAAACATTGAACCAGTCCGGCCCTTCGCTTGTATCAAATTTGTTTTTTTGGCCCTCCATGTATTTGACTTTGACACCCCTGGCTTATGCAATAAGGAGCACATCGCCCATCCAAAACCTATCATCTCTCCATAATGGATATATGTCCAATCTTCTAACTTCCTTTGCTGCATAATGTACATTGCATTTATTCTAGCGTTAGGTAAATACAGTAGCTAATTTTTCTCTCGTGAACTTAAAAAGTTATTTGCAAAACATAAACTTTTATTTGCACACATCAGAAATCTTTTGTTGCGATTTTAGGCTCTGCCCACAACGTCATGTGAGAATTGCAAGCAAAACTTTGAATGACAAACAAAACTTAGATTAGCAAGCAAAGATTTCTGACATGCACAAATAAGTTTGTTTTACCATACCATACCATTTTATTTATAAAGCACTTTAAACAGGAACAAGTCCACACCAAAGTGCTGGACAAACAAACACGCAACAGGTAACACAGACAATGAAGTACAACACGAAAAACATAAAAACATTGCAGATCATAAATCAAACGATCCAGTACACATCAGCTGGCATTGAAAGCAATGGAGTAGTAGTGAGTTTTTAACCGGGATTTGAAAACCGAGAGGGAGGGGGCCTGTTTGATGAGCAGCGGTAACTCGTTCCAGAGTCTTGGGCCTGCTACAGAGAACGCCCTGTCACCCCTGCGCTTAAGGCGAGTTTCTGGAACTATTAAGAGTACCTGATCCTCTGACCTCAAAGCACGTGGAGGGACATATGGGTGTATCAGATCCGAGAGATAGGCGGGGGCGAGACTGTTCAGCGATTTGTAGACATACATGAGAATTTTGAATTGGATTCGAAGATGAACCGGTAGCCAGTGAAGGGAGGCCAAGACTGGTGTAATGTGCTCTCTTTTGCGTGTGCTGGTTAAAAATCGGGCAGCTGCGTTCTGAACCAGTTGTAATCGTGCAATGGTGGCTTGACTGACGCCAAACAGAAGTGAATTGCAGTAATCAAGCCTAGATGTAATGAATGCGTGAATCACTGTCTCCAGGTGCTTTTTGGATAATATGGGCTTCAGCTTAGACAGACGCCTCAGCTGGAAAAAACAGGATTTGACGATCATGTTTACATGACTGTTGAGTTTCATGGAAGGATCCATTATCACTCCCAGATTTTTGACTTTTTGTTTTTCGGACAGGGGTAGAGCAGACAGGTCAATGCAGTGGTTTGAGGTTGTGTCATTGGGAAGGAACAATATGGCTTCAGACTTCTTATCATTGAAGCTTAAGAAATTTAAAGCCATCCAGTCCCTGATGTCAGCCAGGCAGTCGAGCAGAGGTTGAATAGAGCCTGTACCTTTTGCAAATAATTAGCAACATAATTGCAAAAAATGTCAATGACCTCACTGAGGTCATTGACATTTTTCGAGACATGACCAACAGAAAAGAAAACTGCTGCTACACAGTTGTTTTAAGAAGGGGCAGATATGATAAGATTTTTTTTCTTCTTCTGCTACCTTTAATTTTATATCTGTTTTTTTTTCTTTCATGTGTTTGTAAATTGTCTTTGTGTTTTAAATCTGAAATGAATAAAAATAAATAAATAAATAAGAAGAGAACAAAAATAGCAAAAATGCTTAAAAGTTGGAAGTTTGTTTTTAAACAGTTCACCATGATGGAAAAGAAGATTTTGGATCTTAGATTCAGTTTGGGGAAAAAAAGAAAGTCAAGAGACCGAAATAAATAAGAGACATTGGCCTCCACTCAACACAGAGAAGATGAGACAATGAGGAAAAAAGAGAAACTGACAAGAAAAAAAGAAGAGGAAAGATTGAAGAAAATGTATATAGGTACTTACAAATACACTAAGACACAAATAGAGATATATGTATACATTTTGGTGGTCAGTTAGTCTCAGTAGGCTTTTCTCATGGTGACATGCATTAACAATTCAATTTTTGCTTTTGTTTAGTTTTCTTCTGCAGTTCCACATTAAAGTTTGATGCAGCTCTGCTTTTCTGAATGGACCATCTTCATCTCCACTGCAAGTGTAGCAAACCAGGCAGCTCTTTCTTTTATAGATTACAGTACACTAAAAAGTTGCATTGTGGCCTTGTTTACATTTTTTATAGTGTAATTCTGTAAAGACAAAATATATCTGGTGGTGTAGCTCTGATTTACATATCTTGCTAAATCGCAGGTTTGAATATTGCAATACTTTCCTATAACAAAGTAGACCTGCAGAAAGAAATTACTAATAAAATATTTTACATATGGATAGTTGTATGTTCTATGTAGAGGTTTTCCTAAGCTTATAGTATATCTCACAATTTTGTAATTTATCATTGTTTATTTAACGCTGAAAGCTATGTAACTTTGTTAATATTCTGTCCTAAAATGCGGTTAGATGTGCCCCCTTTTTTTTTTTTGAGCACCTGCCCCTTTAGTGGTCTCTGCACGTCCCTGGAGTGGACACCCTGTTTGATTTAAAGAACAGGATCTATCAGAGTCTGATCTTTCGATTAGCTTGTTTTGTCGAATTTAGTTTATTTTTATTATTATTATTATTATTATTATTATTTATTTTTCTTTATTTTATTTTTAATTAATTAATTAATTAATTTTTTATTTTTTTCTGTCTATTATCCAAGTCCACACTCCAGTCCAGTTGGTGGCGGTAATGCGCTTAATATGAGTTCGCCAACCGCCAATAAACTCTAGAAGAAGAAGAAGAGTGATCTTCACAACATGTTTGTGGAAGTGGGGACTTCCGGCAAGATGACGATGTGGGCACACGTGCTGTTTTGAGCTCCACTCGTGCAGCCCCGAACTTACTACAAAACTGGCCCTTTTTGAACACTGCTTCATCTCCAAGGTAGATCAGAACATCACCTTTAAAAATTAAGAGCCTCATGAAAAGATGTCTGCCGTGAACGAGAAAGACTTCCCTCGTTTGAAACAAGCTAACGCTAATGCTAAGTCAGCTAACGCTAATGCTAAGCTAAACATGCATAGCTATGCTGCTGCTGCCAGCACGGAAACACCGATGGAGACGTCAAAAAGTGCCTCTGGTACAAGAAGACACCTGGATGCATCTCCAAGTAAGCCCCCACCAGCCAAAAAGCAAGCAACAGTGGATGAAAGCTCTCTAGCTGCTCTCATAACAGCCATTAAAAGTCTGGAGAACAGATTTGATGACTTTGGTAGACAGCTGAAAGAAAATTCAGAAATGGTCGCTCGTATTACTCTCCAAGTGGACCAGAATACGCTCGACATAACCAAATGTAAATCTGCTGTAGAAAATCTTGAAGAAAAGCTTGCTTCAGTGGAAAAAGAAAACACAGCTCTGAAGGAGAGACTTCTGGAAGCTGAAAGAGACAAGCGCAGATGGAACCTGAAGCTGTCGGGGCTCAAAGAGCAAGATGGAGAAAATGTCAGAGAAAAGGCAGAGCAGCTGCTCTCAAGAATCTTACCGCAGTGGGCAGACCAGGTGGAAGATGTGATCGACACGATACACCGAGTTGGAAGAAAAGATGCAGGTCGACCTCGTCAGGTCATCATACAGTTCACCAGGAGGCGCCATCGTGACACGGTTTGGAAGGTGACGAAGGATTCAACGGTGTGTAAAGAACAAGGCCTTCGTTTTGCTCAAGATTTCATAAAAGAAGACCGGCTGGCAAGAGAAGAACTGTGGCCTAAAATTACAAAAGCCAGATCTCAGGGCAAGGTGGCTTTTTACAGAGGTCATGTTGCAGTGATCGACGGCAAGGTGATCAAAGCCTCGTCTCCTTTCTGAATACAGTTTACACATTATTCTCAATTAAGCGTTTTTCAGAACAGTTCTTCTTACATGCACTCCTGTGTTCCTTATTGTTCTCACCTGAATGAAAAAGGAGTGAAGTTGGTTTAAGTTCAGTGTTTTTTTGCAGATGCAAGAGTGTTCTTTCTCTTTTGAATGTTATAACAAAAAAGGGCAATATTTAACTTTTTAGGGGCTTGCCTTAAGTTAATTCTACTCTAACTAATCCTCAAATTTTAAGATTTGTATAGTTATTCTTTTTATTTTTTTATTTTTTTATTTTATGTCTTTAAAAACCAATCTTAAGTTTATGTCTTTAAATGTAAGGGGCCTCAGAGAGATTGTCAAAAGAAAGGCGATATTTCTGTATTGTAAAAACAAGAACCCACACTGTATTCTTCTTCAAGAAACTCGTTCTGCTGACTCCGATGAAAAATTTTGGTCAAACCAATGGGGAGAAAAAATTATTTATTCACATGGCACATCCAAGTCAGCTGGTGTGGCTATATTAATGAATAACTTCCCAGGGAAAATAATATTTACAAAAAATGATAGTGATGGTCATTGGTCTCTCTCCATATTACACATCGAGGATGCACTAATAATCCTAGGTAACATTTATGGCTACTGCAACACTTCAAAAAATAAGGAGCTTCTTACAACTATTGAAGTTAATGTTAAACAACTTAAACAAAGATTCCCAACAAACTTTGTATTATTAGGCGGGGACTGGAATATGGTTATGAATGAAAGTTTTGACAGACACCCAAACAAATATGAAAACTCCCGTCCAAACCACATTATGTCTGATTTCTGTAACAACTTAGGACTTATTGACTTATGGAGAGAGAAACATGATAACCAAAAGCAATTTTCTTGGTTCAGACCAGATGCTTCAAGCAGATCTAGAATTGATTTCTGGTTAGGTACGGATGATATCCTCAAACTAACATCAGATTGTGACATGTCTAAAACTCCCCTTACAGATCATTGCAGCATCAATTTACTAATTACTCCTGTTCCTGAGACTTTAAGACATGCAAGATACTGGAAATTCAACGCAGATCTCTTAAAAAATGATCTCTATTGTAAAGAAATCAAAGAACTAGTAAAAAAGATATTTCTAGATGAATCAATAATAACCTACACCTCAAAATGGGAATACCTAAAATATAAGATACGGCTTCATTCTATTTCCTTTAGCAAAAAAATTAAAAAAAACAATGACCTGGAAGAAACAAAATTAGTTAAAGATTTAAACGCATTATGTGTTAAACAGACTCTAAATGACGCAGATAAAAATAATCTTCTGACCTTACAGTCTAAACTAGACGCCATCTATGAAAGAAAGGCCCGGGGTGCTTTTATCCGATCCAGAGCTAAATGGATTGAAGAAGGAGAAAAAAACAGTGCTTACTTCTGTAGACTAGAAAAGAGGAGGCAAACTAAAAAACACATTCAATCACTCCTTATTAACAACGAGGAGTGTACAGACCAAACTTTAATAGCAAAAGAAATTAGCAACTTTTATCAAAAGCTTTACAGCTCCTCTTTTTCATCTCAAGATAGCGACTTCCTGTTAGACCAAGTGAAACAATTCATCCCTCAGATCTCCGTGGATTTCAAAGAAAACTGTGACAAAGATATTAATATAGAAGAGCTAGACCGTACTATCATGAGTTTGAAACTTGATAAATCCCCCGGCCCTGATGGCCTTACTGCTAATTTCTATAGACATTTTTGGGACTGTCTCAGAGAATTTATATTCCAGGTCTTTCAAGAGACCATAGATAATAACTCTCTTCCACACAGCATGAAGCAGGGAATTATCACACTTATTCCAAAACCAGAAAAAGACAGAAAAGTTCTAGACAACTACCGCCCAATCACCCTCTTAAACTGTGACTACAAATTATTAACATATATATACACAAATAGATTGAAAACTGGTCTTAAGGATGTGATTTCTGAAACTCAAACAGGTTTTATGTCTAAAAGATCAATTCACGACAACATTAGACTCGTCCAAGATTTACTTGAATACAATGAGCTCATTGAGGACAAAGGCTTCTTTTCTTAGACTTCTACAAAGCCTTTGACATGCTGGAGCATCAGTTTCTATTCAGAGTCTTACACTTATTTGGCTTTGGGTCGAATTTTTGTAAAATCATTGAAAGCTTTTATAATGACACTACAAGCTCGGTTGCTCTTCAACATGGCACCTCTCCTCGTTTTACCATTAATAGAGGAGTCAAACAGGGCTGCAATATTTCTCCATTCCTCTTTATCCTGGCTGTTGAAGTGTTGGCTATCTTCATAAAAAACTCAAACATTCCAAAATTGAACATTTTTGATGACCAAATTATAATCAGCCAACTAGCTGACGACACCACAATCTTTTTGAAGAATCTAGATCAAACTCCTAAAATCATTGAATTAATTAATACATTTTCAAAAGCATCAGGTCTAACTTTGAATCTACAGAAATGTGAACTGATGGCGATTCATAACACTAATCTAACAGAAGCATATGGTATTCCCATCAAATCCTCAGTGAAATATCTTGGAATGGTAATAACTAAAGATACTAAACTCAGTGATACTCTTAACATAGAGAATAAAATCCAGAACTGCAAATCTCAGTTAAACGGATGGAATCAAAGAGATCTAACGCTATTCGGGAGAACCTACCTAACTAAAATGGAATCACTGTCTCGTATTTATCCGGCTTATTCGATGGCCATACCTAATAAATATATTAAAGCCATAAATCAACTAAACTTCAACTTCATCTGGAAAAATCGAGCCCACTACTTAAAAAAAGCAAACATGGTAAAAGATTTTAAAGATGGTGGTTTTCAAACAATTGACTTTGAATGTTTAAATGCTGTCTTAAAAATAAACTGGCTGAAATCTTTTTTAATGAATGGAAATAGTATATGGTATTGTCTTCCCAAAGGTTTGTTTAAAAAAATTGGTGGTATAGATTTTGTTCTCAAATGTGACTTTAATGTTGTTAAACTCCCTGTGAAGCTAGCTGATTTTCACAAGCAGGTGTTGTTATGTTGGAAACTCATGTACTCACACAATTTTACTCCCCACCAAACTCCGATCTGGAATAATAGATATGTACTACACAGAAGTAAATCTCTGTATTTGGATCACTGGATGGAAAAAGGTATTTGGTCCATAAAACATCTTCTAAAGGACAATGGAAGCTGGTTGTCTTATGAAGATTTCTGTGCACTATATAATTTGAACTGCTCACTCTCTCAGTTTAACACAGTTATAAACTCGATCCCTACTGCAGTCAAATGTATGATCCAAAATATAAGCACTGAAACAGCTAACCTCCACTTACCTACTCTTCAAATAAATGGAGTTAACCTTTTGGATAAAAGTAACTCTAACAAAAGGTTGCGTCGACATCTAAACAACATTATATTTCCTGTACGTCCAAACAGAAACTCCATCCTGAGTTTGTTTTCTGACTCTGAAGTCAATAAGTGGAGAACTGCTTACCTTAAATACCCCTTAAAGGTTCAGTATGCAGTTTCTGTAGAACTGCAGCACTTAGAAATATTTTCAACAGGCAAAGCATTCTGATCCCTCCCCCTCAGAGCCATATATGGCTCTGCTCCTCCTGGCCCTGCTGAAATTCAAATTCAAGCTCTGTTTTTATTGGCTGATTCAAATTCAAGCTCTGTTTTTATTGGCTGGTTACAAACTCTGTTTTTATTGGCTGGAAAATGGCGGGTCACCTTTTCTTTTTAGAAATGCTTATTTACCACCTGGAGAAGCAAGGGGACAATATTTTTTTTAATTTTTTTCAGAGATTACCTGGCTAACATCAGTCTGTCAGGAGGTAGTGACAGAGTGAAGAAATATGTTTATAAAATAAGCTACATACTGAAGCTTTAAGTCCCAAAGCTAAAGAAATACATTTTAAAATTCTCAATGGCATTTTTCCATCCAGAGAACTATTAAGACAGAGATTTAATTTTGATGCTAACAATTGTACTTTTTGTGACAATGATATTGAAACAACAGACCATCTCTTCTTCTACTGTGTACATACTGAATCTTTCTGGGAAAACTTTCAGGCCTGGTTCTCAACTAAACATCTCCTTCCCCATCCTCTAAAAAGAGAGGATGTAATATTTGGAACCACCCTCAGAGACAGAAGAGCTGACCTCATTCTGAACAACCTGTTGATCCTCGCTAAATACTTCATCCATTCCTGCAAATGGGGAAACAGAAAACCTGACTTTTCAACCTTTCAACGCCAGCTGATGGACAACCACCTAAAAACATTAAAACTGATGAAAAGCAAGATGAGTTTACAGCTTCTCAATGCTTATGAAGAACTGAACTTTATTTAATAATTAGAGCCCCTTGTGTATGTTTTTATTTTTTATTTATTTTTATTTATTTATTGTCTTTTCTTTCTTAAAAGCTGCTATATGTAACTTTTCTAAAAATATATTTTTAACATATTTCTTCACTCTGTCACTATCTCCTGACAGACTGATGTTAGACAAAGTAATCTCTGAAAAAAAGTCCCCTTGCTTCTCCAGGTGGTACTAAAAGCATTTCTAAAAACCCACAGTGACCCGCCGTTAACCAGCCAATAAAAACAGAGTTTTTAACCAGCCAATAAAAACAGAGCTTCTCACGCCCCTAACCCACGCCCCCGCCTGTCCCAGCCCCAGCGCGCATCCGCGCACGTTCTCGTTCAAAGGATTGCAAAGCGATGCAGGACTGTTTTGTATGTGACACAAATGTATTAAATTCCCCTTCTTCATCCCTGATCTGGACTTTTCTTTTGTTTTTTTGCCAAAAGTCAAGTGATCGCTTCCTCCTCCGCTGACTCCATGACTGAAATGATGAGGAAATGAATGAATTTGTCACGAGCGAATTAAACTCGGGTTCAACGTGGCTGCGCGAGGCTCTGCAGATTTCCTGGTGTTCTGGTGTGCTGGACCAGCGCTCCATGTTTTTATTTTATTTTTTAGAACGTTTAATTAACATATAAACACAGAAAATCGCAGCGGCTGCGACAGGACATGCAGTGGAGGCGGAGCTATGGAGGCTGAGCTGAAGTTCACCCGAGAGCAAGGGGGAGGGACCAGAAACGTGTCTCTGTTCAAATTTTTTCTAAGTTCCAGCGTGTTCCAAAAACTACATATTGCAGCTTTAAACATGTCATGTTATTTTCTCTCAATTTTTCTTATGTGTGCCTCATACTTGCAAAACTCTTTATTTCTGTTGTATATGCCACATGGTTTGTTTGTAAATTTTGCTCAAACTTTAATAAAAAAAATAAATAAAAAAAGAATGGAATGCGGAAGTCACGTGGGTCATGGAGAGGCGATTTAAAAAAAAATTTTTTTTTACTTTATTTAACAATTAACAATACAAAACAAAAAAGCACCAATTCTTACAATCATCGGTTACAAAAGGTGATTCATGACAAAGTGTAAATAAAACAGATAAAGAGCAATAATTAAAATAATAATAATAAAAAAAAAACAATAATAAAAAAAAATACAAACTATATCAGGAAATTGAAATCAGCCAAGAAACTAAGAAATTTGCCAGCATTTTTTTCATTTACATATTTTAAAGATTTTGCATAGGACTTTAGCTCATTCTTCCAGTGGTTCACATTAGGTTTACATTTGAAAAAACGACATTTATGAACATAATGTTTAGCCAATAAAATCAAATTATTGATAGCATATTCATTATTTCCAATCGTGTTAATTAACCCAAATTTAATTTATTTTAAAGTGAGAGTCAGTAGCTGAATCCCTTTGGATTGGATCCACATTTTAAAATCAAGCCAAAATTGTTTAACTACCCTGCAATCAAAGAAAAGATGTTCCAGGTTCTCACTCTCTGTTTCACAAAAAACACAATTCCCAGTGTCCATTTTAAATTTTTTCCTTAGAAATTCCTTAGTAGGATAAATTCTATTTAAGATTTTAAATTGAACTTCTTTGGCTTTAGGCGGGACTGGATATGATAAAAAATTAGTTCTGACCTTTTTAATGTCTGCTTTACTAAAGTCCTTCAGAATATATTGTCTCCTAATTAAATTAGGAGAATAGTGATGCAGTAATTTGTTTCTCAAAAATGTATTGTTGCATTGATAATCAGAGACAGCAACTCCATCAATACAGAGTTGTTTCAGATCAGGGGAAATATCAGAGAATAAAATATCTTGTCTCACCATAGCCCTAAAAGAGACTGGAATAGCCTTTAAAATTTGGTTATATTTTTTCTCATCACAATGTAGTTGAAATTTTTTACAGAACTCTTGACATTGTAAGATGTTTCCTTCGTTGTCCATGAAATGCGCCACAGCCCATACGCCTTTAGAACACCATTCCTCGATAAATATAGATTTTTTGTTAATTAGAATGTACCTATTGTTCCACACTGGTGTATTGTGTGGTGGAGAGGCGATTTGACACGTGAGTCTGCAGAAACCTGATGTTTACTGAAGGTTTTCCTGGAAAATGCTCCTGAAAGTCCAGGTCCTGGATCAACAGGCGGCTCGGTCTGCCTCCTCCTGCCCCACAGACTGGACCTCTGAGGCCGGCAGAACCTGAAACAGTGAACCCAACCTGCTTTGTGTTGGTTTCATCATGCATTCTGCAGCAAAAGTCATTTTCTGTCATATTTAAACAGATGTTCATCTTTATGAAAGTACAATCAGCTGTTGAAGCAGAACTTATTGTTATTCTGTTTTAATCATCA